>VXAA01005662.1:435892-480517 GCA_013399115.1 Anseranas semipalmata
GCGGGCCGGCGTCGTCACGGGCCGTTTGTGACAGCTCCGCAAAGCCGCGGCCGGGGTCATGGCGCGGGCGGCCGGTGAGCACCGGGGGGGAGGCCGCGCTGCTGGCGGCAGACGGGCGTAATCTGGCTTCAAGGAGGCACGGCGTGACCTGTGCGCGCAGCCCCGGGGCCGCTCGGGGCTTGGCGCTCGTCTCCGCGCTTGGCGGCTCGGGTCTGCGGCCGTTCCCAAAGAGCCTGAGGCGCCTGCATGCCTGGCGGGTCCGTCCTCAAACCGCCGGGAGCATCCCTTGCCTTTAGGGATTCGTTGTCTAAAGGCAGCCTGCAGGAAGGTCGAGGCAGGCTACCTTTGCACTACGAAGCGGTGACAGCTCGAATTTCACAGATAATGACTCTTCTCTACTGGGCTATCCTAGCATTTTGATTACATCTTTCATTAAAAAGATTCTCTATTACAAGCAGATATCACTGATGAACGTTCTTCAACAGGCAGACCTACCAATCACATAATTGCCTAGGAATCTTAGCTGCTACTAAAAGCTGCTACTCTTCCCTCCAGCTCACTATGTACATAACTTGCACTTTTTATCTATATAAAATAAGCTCATACTTTGTAGCTTATCAAATGACCATCACAAAGATCCTGCCTGTAATTCACAAGAGTTATTTAATCCAAATCATTCCATGAAAAATGTTTACATAGAAGTAAATCATCCTTTAATTAAATACAAGGAATCAATCAGATGCTGATTCAATAGTAAAGGGATTGAAAAATAGCATGTAGAAAATACTGAACTGTAAAGGCTAAGCTGTAAATAGTCTCACGAGGACAAAGAAGTTCAGATGGGATTTGAAGTTCAGCAATTTCAAAATTGATATTTTATACATCAATGGATATCATATTTTTGCTGACAATTACTATCCAAGGTTTGGGAACTTCCACTAATTTCTCAGATAGAGAAACATAACTAAGGAAAGTTGTTTCTACAGGCCTTTTATGAATTCAACAATTCTGTCTAATCCCCTTTTTGCAGATAGAAATTTCAAAACACAATAATCATACAGGCTTATGATTCCATGGAATCCGTCCTCAAGGTGGCACCAGGTCACTTGAACTCCATTGTCCTCCAATCTCTTCTTGTACAGCAAGCCATCGTCCCTCAGCACATCATACTCGCAAGTCAAGATGAAAGACTCTGGCAGCTGGTGAACAATAGCATCTTCAGCTAACAGGGGACACAGGTTGGGCTCACAGAATCTTTCAAATTTCTCAAAAACTTCAGCCTTGAATTCATGAGGTTTGTGTGGCTTGTAGCCTCTGACCTTAAATTTTTCAGGGATGTTATCTGGACTCACCCACTTCCTATAATTTAATTTAATATCTGTAGGAATATGTGAACCCTCCAAGACCTCTTCCAGATTTGATGCATTCCCATTTAGGTATCGTAACACATAGAAAGCAGCACGTTCTCAAAATAAGAGAGGGTCGGTAATTGAAGTCCAGTGCCTGAAGGCTTGGTTAGGTCAAGATCTGAGCACGTAGCTTGGGGAGGTCTGATCTACCTGCCAGGGTCTGGCTACCAGCAGCTGCTAGGTTGCCCCCTGCACTTATACGGGCAGGATCCACCCCGTAGTGCTCTATATTCCTCATAAACTGTATGGCAGCAGTCAGACAGTCTTCATATGCAGCAGGGTATTTGTGTTCAGGAGCTAAGTGATACCTAATACACAGGAGACAAGAAGAGTAAGAGATGGAAATGTCATAACTATAATTTTCTTAGCACCCTGAATTTCCCTGTGTTATTTGGAATATCTTTCATTCAGCAAAAAACAATGTAATTGTCTGATAAGCATGTATTTTTCCAGCAACTTATCACAGATAAGTAACAGCCAGTAGGAGGAAGTTGCAAGGACATATCAGTGTTGTGATCCTTTTTTGAGAAGAGCACTGACTAGAACGTGAGTGATACAAGTTCATTGTGGTCTTCTAGTGTAGACGGCACCTTCCTTGTGGAGAAAGTAATTTAATCAGTCTGCACCTCACCTTCACTTAGGATATTTCCCTTGAGAATTTTTATATTTTATTCTTCGTTATTTAAATAATTGATGCAGTTATATTTTTCTGTCTTACTAGTATTATATATTACCATTTGATTCTGTTAGAAACCTTGAAGTGTACAACTAACTAATTAGACTACTGAACCACTGCCTTCCAAGTTTGTTCATTAGTCACTTCCCAGCTCCTTAGAAAACTCTTCCAAGAAGCACTCCTTCTTTCTGTGTGGTGCCAGCATAGCTCTGTGTTGTGTTGAGAGATACCTGAACATTACTTGTGGGTCTGTTTGCACTCTCCCTGCACTAGCAGAGGGCGGAAAAAAAGAAAAATAGAAAAATCAGTAGGGTACTGCGGACATAATTCACCCAACAGACACAACCACCGAGTCACTTTCTCTGGCGATGTAACGGCAGACGTTTTCATGGGAGTCTGCAAGAGGTTGGGGTGCGTTAGCTGCCCGCTCCCCGGCCAGGGGCGACGGCTCGGGAAGGCGGCAGCCTCCTTGTCCCGCCCTGGCCGTGCCTCTCCCGGCCCCCTCGCCCCCTCTCACAGCCCCTCACCTCCCGTTCTCCCTCTTCCCCCTCAGCCCCGCCGCCTCCCCGCGAGGCGGGGCAGCAGGCTTCGCCCGGAGCCCTTCGCTGGCCGAAGGTAATAGGAAAGCTGAGCCAGAATTCAGACCTTCCCCCGGGTATCAGGGCAGAATTCGCCACCCCGCTAGAAGATAGCAGTAGCAGCGCAAAGCTGCGCTGGGGGCTGAAAATGCCCCGAGCCGCCCTCCTGGTGCTGCAGTACAGCCAGCCGCCGCCGTGTAAGAAGATGGCGCCTGGCCGCAGGCCGGCAGATGGCGCCCGGGGCCGGTAGACCCTCACCGGCACCCGGCCAAACCGCGCGTCCCCCAGCGAGAGCTGCGGGTCCGGCCCCATCTTCCTCCCGGAGTACACGTAGCGGGTGAAGACGATCTTACTGCACACCCCCATCTTCTCCAAAATCTTCCCCTGTTCGGAGAGAGGGAGGAGAGGCGGGCTGACCGCGGGGAGTCCTTCCCGGGGCAGCGAGCAGCCGTGGGCCGCCTCAGGGGAGGCTGCCGCGCACCCGAGCCCGGCCGCCAGGCAGGTTGCTGTGAGGGGGACCCTCCGCCTGCCTTCCCCCGGCCGCTGCGGGGCCTGAGGGGGCATCCAGGCTTCGTGTTAGCGGGATCCAGCCTGCTCCAGAGCCACTCGCTGCTACCCTCGCCTTTGGCGGCTGCTCCGGTTCGGTTCTCCGCAGAAACCTGTCACAGGAGAAGATGGAGCCATGGCGGTCCCCTGCAAGGCTACGGGCCTGGGTGAGCAGGGTTGCTTTGGCACCGTGCGCCTGAGCAGGTAGGCCTGCGCGTCCGACCCATGCCCTGACAGGCAACGTGCTATAGGGGAGAAAACAGCATGTTTCCTTCTCAATATCACCAAGTCCTATGGTTTCATACCAGCCTCCCACCACTTACCACCTTACAACCCAGATGTCATTCCTACAAGGTTTCCCACGAGTCTCTGTTTTTATCTGCCTAAAAAAATCCAGCCTTTTACCAGTGTTACTGGAGAGCCCCAAGAATGGCCCGAAAACATCATCTGTGCTTAGCTAAAATAAAAATCAAAGCCATCTCACTGTTTATAAATAATTAACTTAAAGTGAGGAAAGCTCAGCTGATAGTTTGAACTCATGGTTGGCTTCATCCCTAAGTAATAGGGAAATCCTGACTGAAACTATCTGAGGTCTAATAGAAATGCTTTTACAAAAATTGTCCTCTACAGTCAACCAAAAACAAACAAACAAAAAAATATAAAAAAAGGAAAGCTTTCATTTAAGTGTTAATGCAGCTAGCAGGATTCTGGTATTTACATATATAACCTGACAAAAAATAACACCTAAACCCCACTTCTGGCAGAAATAACAGCAAAGTAACTCACCATAGCAGATGAACTAATCATAAAAGCAAGGAGAATTTGGAGCTTTCCAGGATGATTCACTCCAGGAGGGATAATGACATTGGAGTAGTCAGACTGAATTGTTCTCATAATTGCTATTATGAATGAAGTAGTAAAAATCACCAGCAGTATCACTGGCAGTGTATAAAAAAATGCCATTTCACTTAAGCAAAGATGAGGTGTCTCTATGCCTGTCTTTGATATAGCTTTCTCAGATAACACAGATTCTTAGAGCAGTCCAAGTGAAAACAGTTCTCTCAGGTGCCATGCTTAAAGTCCTTGGAAATGTTCTGCAAGGTGCCAGCATGGACCACATTGGAGAAGAGGCAGAAGTAAATGCGTTTAATTTGCTGTTTAGCTTCTTGTTAACTGTGGGACTCATACAGGGCCTGGTATACTATATGGCATTCTTGGATTGCGGGTGATATGAATGACTGTTCAGAGATGGCAGTTAAGTTGTGAAGTCCTAGTTTGTGATGTGTTGCTATCTACAAGAGGAGTGAGCCAACTAATGTGGAGGTTAAATCATCTCTTGCATATGATCTGCAGCCACAACATACTGCTTCTTATGTTATAGACATTCTTTAAGTAGTTTGGAGTATATAGCCTTAACAAAGACATTTATAAAGGAAAAAAGCTATCTAATATATTCTTTACAAAAGTAAATGTGTTGACCTTATTTTGTTGTTAGAGTATCTAAATGTTGGAACAAGTTTTTCAACATGTTCACGTCTGATAAATGTCGGAACACACTTAGAGCATTTCAAAAATCCTCCAATGCAATTTACACAAAGCTGTTAACAGAGTAACTCTGTCAGGCGTGGTTGCAGTTTTGACTCCATTTTTTCAAGTCTAAAATATTAATTACCCAGCCCATAGAAATTTTATGGAAGATGGTGACTGGGACCTGGGACTCTTAGGCTTGGATGCTACACACAACATATAGCAAAGGCACTGCGTTATAGTATCGTGATATCAGTACCTTTCTTCCTTGCCAAAACACACTTAGTCTTATAGGAAGAATAAAAGCATAGATCATAATTGAATAAAATGGGTCAGAACAGATGTTGATTTAAGGTTTTACTGCATCTTTAATATTTACTGAGAGAGTAGCAAGTGCCTAGTCCAAATAGATCATTAAAATAGGTAGACTACAGATGGAACACTTCAAACAGCACTGAAATAAACTTTGACAGCATTCTTTAAATATACTTTTTCAGTAGTCACACTGGTATAATTGCTCTTAAACAAACTGTCCTATCTAAACCTCATATATGGAATTTAGAGGCATAAATGACCACAGAAAATCGGTAATTCTTATAGAAGGAAAGCAATTTGTTTCTATAAGCTTTTTAGGAAGTTCACAATATTGTTGAGACCCCTTTTTCCAGATGAAAATGACAGCCAATCACTATCAAATGAGTTTATGATTCCATGGAATCCATCCTCAAGGTGGTACCAGGTCACTCGAACTCCATTGTCCTCCAATCTCTTCTTGTACAGCAAGCCATCGTCCCTTAGCACATCATATTCGCAAGTCAAGATGAAAGACTCTGGCAGCTGGTGAACAATAGCATCTTCAGCTAACAGGGGACACAGGTTGGGCTCACAGAATCTTTTCACTGTCTCATAAACTTCAGTTGTACAGTCAAGTAGCACATATGGCTTATAGCCTCTGACCTTAAATTTTTCAGGGACGTTATCTGGACTCACCCACTTCCTATAATTTAATTTAATATCTGTAGGAATATGTGAACCCTCCAAGACCTCATCCAGATTTGCTGCGTTCCCATTTAGGTATTGTAACACATAGAAAGCAGCACGTTCTCGAAATAAGAGAGGAACTCCCTGATTTTGCTGGTAGGACGGTAAATTGAAGTCCAGTGCCTGAAGGCCTGGGTAGATCAAGATCTGAGCACGTAGCTTGGGGAGGTCTGATCTACCTGCCAGGGTCTGGCTAACAGCAGCTGCTAGGTTGCCCCCTGCACTGTCCCCACAGACACTTATACGGGCAGGATCCACCCCATAGTGCTCTACATTCCTCATAAAGTGTATGGTAGCGTTAAGACAGTCTTCATATGCAGCAGGGTATGTGTGTTCAGGAGCTAAGCGATACCTAATATACAGAAGGAAACAACAAAAGTAAGAGAAGGAAATGTTATTAATTTTAAATGTAGTGCTGAAAATACTGATTCTTGCAACCAGCAATACCCTGATTACCTTAGAATTTTCCCTTTCTTCATAGGTTGTCATAAATAAACTGTGACTAGGAGGACCAGGTGGTAGAGGTTAACTTGTTAGGATCATCATTTGCTTGTGGCATTGCTCAGGTCTTGAACAACACAGAAGTACTCAGCTACTAACTGTGTCCAGATCTTATGGACAATCATTTAATCAGTTTATGCTTTAGCTTTCCAAGTGCCAGATAGCAAGGGTAATATTTCCTTTCTATGTCTTTGTTAGTCCCACTGTATCCTCCTCCTCATCCAAATAATTCACAGAATCACGGAATCATTTAGGTTGGAAGAGACCTCCAAGATCATCTAGTCCAACCTATGACCTAACACTAACAGGTCCTCCACCAAACCATATCACTAAGCTCTACATCTAAACGTCTTTTAAATACCTCCAGGGATGGTGACTCAACCACTTCCCTGGGCAGCCTGTTTCAATGTCTAACAACCCTTTCAGTAAAGAAATTTTTCCTAACATCCAACCTAAACCTCCCCTGGCGCAACTTGAGCCCATTTTTAGCTCATTTAGCCCCTCATCCTATCACCGGACATGTGGGAGAAGAGACCAATCCCCAGCTCGCTACAGCCTCCTTTTAGGTACCTGTAGAGAGCGATAAGGTCGCCCCTGAGCCTCCTCTTCTCCAGGCTAAACAACCCCAGCTCCCTCAGCCGCTCCTCGTAAGACTTGTTCTCCAAGTTGTTAGTATATTGTTAGTTGTTAGTATATTGATGATGATTAGTTGTTAGTTGTTAGTGTGGTTGTTAGTATATTGATGATGATATTAGCTTGTCATTCATGTAGTGCTCCTGTAAACATCAAGTAGTTTCTTTGAATGAGGGTTAGGTAGAATATTTGACTTACTGTCTGTTTACTATCAATTTTTAGCTGGGAATTAAAAACATGTCCTTCTTTTTCCTGTTAAATATTCATAAGCATTATTTGCAATTTAATCAGACAGTAAAAACTTAGTCTGAGTCAGTCTTCAGTAGCTCCAAACAAGAGCAGAGTGAATTTGTAAAAGCACATGCTTGGCAAATCCCACAGAAATATTTCACTGAGAATGGTTGTTGCTATGATCAGGGTAGCTGTAAGGTAATATTCAGAGTACAGGAAATAACCTCTTAAAAATGGCATAACAAAAGACTCACCCAACAGAAACAACCACCGATTCACTTTCTCGGGCAAGAGTGCGGCACAGCTTTTCATGGGTCTCTGAAAGAAACATTTACATTTGGGGGTTTTTGTTGTGGGTTTTGTTTTTGTTGATTTTTTTTTCCTGAAGAGTGCTAATGTCCATTGCATAAGGCAAAGAATTGCAAGAAAAAAAATACTCTCTCCTTTTCTTTGCCCCTTCCAACATAGCCCTGCAGATCTTTTTTACCCCCTTATCTTCCCTTTTCCCTATCTGTTTGCTGTATTTTTTCCCTTCGTATCTCATTGTCCTTGTCTCTCAGAGAAGTCACATAATGCATTGGAGATGCTTTCTTCTTCTGAAAGCATCTGTAGTTGTACTCAAATTTCGTAACTGCTACAGGTCAAGCAACAATCAACTTTACCATTTATGAGAAAGTCACTTTTGAAACTGAATTGTAGTAATTTTTCTGTTAGATATCTTACCAAGACTTCCAAATACCCATCCTCCTCCATGGAAAAACATAACTCCTCTCCTTTGGCTGGGAGATGGAGCCTTAGGCTGATAAATCCTTACAGGCACTTTCCCAAAACACAGGTCCTTGATGAAGAGCTTCTGGTCTGCTCCCAGAGTCTTTATACCTTGCATGTACCGGACAAAGCTGATCTGACTGCAGATGCCAATCTTTTCCAAAATCTTTCCCTATTCAAAGACAAAAAGAATAGGGAATTCACTCAGGGGATTCTGTATTTTCCAAAGTAAAGGAACAGCATGGGCAGTATACTCATGGTATCTAAGTCATTTCTTTTAGGAGAATCATGAAATATTTGAGTAGTTGTACAGGTGCAATACAACTGAACAAATAACAGTAGCATCTTGAGAGGTCACATGAACAGCAGCATTCACCGAAGACCCTGATCCCAAAGCAATCCATCATTAACAAAGTCTGGTGAAGTATATCCCTTTGCTTTCTCAGCAGGTCCTTTACCTGTCATTGAAAGTGAGTTTGGTTTTCAGTGGTTATTGTGTCCTTGCCCTCTGAGAAGATGGGAAAGCATAGTGAAGAATAACAGTTCTGATGATGATTTTCGTGATGGGGATGCTTGCCCAAAATTAAGATGAGAATAGGTTTGATAACTGCCTTTTGGTTCATCTCAGAAACATTGACTGATGTTTGCAATATACTTGCAGGAAGTTCCTGAGATATTTAGCAACCCTAAGCTTCTGCTCCTTTGGTATGCCAGTGATACTCACACCAGGCACTGAAGGGTGAAAAGAAATCAAATGAGAGCTACAGATCCAATGTGACTTTACAAAAACAAACAAACAAACAAACTTAACCTCTGTTTTGAAATACACTACTTACTCATCCAAACCAGTAATCCTGCGCTTAGGAAGATTTGGATCAAGCTCTGAATATTCAATATCTTACTAGGAATTTCTCATCAAAGGCTGCCATGTTTGTATGGATTGTCAGTGCAGTGTTATTACTCAATATATTCACCTGTGAAAGGCCTTTTATTCACCAGTGACTCCACCTATTTATAGCTGTTCTCCATACCTGATTTTGAGGCTGAAGACACTAACGAGCTTTGCAACATACTGATTTTAATTCTCTATAGAAGCTAGTCTTAGTGTTTCTGGTTGTATACAAACATGGCAAAATGATTTATTCTATTGTATTTGCTGCTTTCCAAGCAGAAATGGAACAACTACAAAGTCGTTCTCACCTTAATATTGAACTTTTTTTTTTTTTTTTCATTCTGTGTTACATTGCAGCATACAGGTCTGGTGTATGGTACGAATGGGCAGTGTACACATGATAAAAAAAGAACTGGCTTTTCCAGCTGCTTGAGTGAAGTAAATGCTTTCTGATTACAACTTGTGTTGGGCCAAAGCATGAGAATATACAAGTTGGAATTCATTAGTGTGGTCTGCTATAATCTAGAATATTCCTGACTGAGAAATCTATACACGCATATGTATATATCATTGTAAAGAATTTGTCTGTCTTGGAGGTGCTTAAGTAATTTATTAAGTGTGTGTACAACTCCTCACACATTCCTGACACTCCTATCAGCATTTATGCATCTATCATTACATGGAAGTATTCCTGCTTCAGTGAGATCCTTTGTCAGCAGAGATCACCAAAAGTTGGGTGCTGGTAAGAGCTTTAACTCTTGTTATCTTCCCACTCTTTTACAGGCCAGTTCACGCTAAGAAGTTGGGCTGGCCAGAACTCTTCTTTCCCATCGAAACAAGCCTGCTTAGCTGCTCAGAAGATACAAATATGTGTTCAGGGGAGATAGAATTCCTTCAGCTCCTCTTGGGCAATATCACCTAATTTTGTCACTTGTTTGACGAAGACCAACCCCCTTCCCAAAACCAGTCCTGGAAAGTTCAGTTTCTAATTTTATCTTCAAAATAAATACAGAACTCCTCACCCCCAAGTCCAAGCAAAGCTCGAAAACATGGCCCAAAGACATCAGATATATTCTGAACCTAGAGTGGAAATAGTTTCTATTTCATTTCCATTAAGCATTCTTAATCAAATTATTGCTAGGTTAGCACAATTCATTTTAGAGGCACAGTCAGGCTTTCAAACCCTTGCATTAGCCAGTGCTTACATATGCCTAATGTAAGAGCTAGGCAGAATCTGACTGTAATAATGTAGTGTAATGTAAAGAATCTGGTAAAGGTTACTTTAGCAAAACCGAGCTTCTACATGCAACTTACAGCATGGTAGCTATGCCCTGCTTTCCCCTCTGAAGATTGATTCCAAGCAAGGTTCCAGCACTGCATTAAGTTCAAAATGTATAGGTTCACCATTCTTCCCGCAGAAATCATACGCGGTTAACTTACCACCACAGCTGTGCTTATTAAAATAATATGAATGATTCGGAGCTTCACAGGTTGGTTCACTCCAGGAGGAATTTCAGAGTTGGAGAAATCAAAATTAATTGCCCCCATGACCAACAGTATAAATCCAGCAACAAAAACTGCCAGGAATAACACCAGTATTGTGTAAATAACTGCCATTTTGCTGAGCAGCAGACAAAGTGATCTGAAATGTCTTTGATTTGACCTTCCCAGCTATCTTTGGCTTGTTACTTCCTGATTCTTAGATACCTTTGTTCGTCATGAGGCTGTTCTAGTAGAAAAAAAAAAAACTTTCTCCTCCCTTTTGCAAATACATTAGTATGTATCTTTCCCTTTCCCACTCCCTCTCTCCCCACTCCCTTTATTTCACAAAAGATAAATGGGTTCAGGTCCTGAATTCTGTTAAAAATCTATGCCAGCAACATTTCAGAAATTTTGCAAGAAACCAGTCCTTAGCTGGGAGAAGGACTGCATTAATATTAAGTTAATTAGAGGTGGGAAAGGGACACAGGCCATTCGTATGCCTTGAGCTTGTGACACTATAAAACACGTCTCAGAAGAAGAGTTTATCTAAGGTTTTGCAGAGATGGGAGCCTGCGTATGACAAATAGCACTGTGAGGGGACAAATGGATTGTCACCAATGCTGTTTTGGAAAGATGCACTTATAAAATTATGTCATTATGTCAGAATCTCAGCTGTTTAGTATTTGTATTTCCTTCTAAAAATATATTTCTAATTAGTAATTTCAAAGGAATTACAAAATCTAATCAATGTATCTAAGTGTACAGACATTGATGTCTAATTTTGAAGACATTGTTATTAAAAATTCTTATTTCTTTGTGTTGGTAATTAGAAACTTACAGTAGGCACAGGGAATTGTTCCCTGATACTTTTGAACAGACTTGGTATGTTTTAAATAATCCAAGATTAAGAGTCTATTTTGGCTCCAACAAAAATAAGTTGTGGAATAAAGAATCCAGAATGCAGGAGAAATTCCAAACTTCTTGGCAGCAGTCTGAGTACATCAATTTCTGCAGTTCCTGACAGGAAAAAGGTCCATGTAAAGTATTTTACCTTCAAATAAAAATCCCTCAGCAATTTCCAGATGAGAGTACAGGCTAGCTCTTGCAAAGAAGTTAAGCGGTTCCAGCCTTCCTGATGTAGTTGTGCATCGATTCTGATAGCACACAGAACAAAATTACATACATTGGAATGGTAACCCAAAGGTATAACTCAGTGGCTCAGAGGGGAAGCAAGTTAATTTTTCCATTACAAATGGCTGTAGATGTTACACATGTACTTTTGGAGTAGTAATTTTTAGTGCATTTGCTAAGTATTTTATGAGGGGAAGTGGCTGCACCTTGAGTCTTGCAAAAGTTCAGTCTAGACAAAAGTTCAAAAGTTCCGATGTTTTTAAATCTGTAAGAGAAGCTCTGTACATTTCAGGGTTATGTAGTATGTGTTCATTTAGAATCTCTTCTCCCCATCCTGCAGGAGCTCCTGTCCATGTCACCCTTTAGCTAGCAGAAAATTATTGCCATATATAAGGCAATTGTAGCAAAACAAACAGTGAAGAAAAGATTTTTGTCTGAGGCTGGGAGAATGCTAAATGAGCTGCAGGACATCTCCTGATTGTTAGATGGGTCAGATTTTTGCCTTGAATTCAGACTGAGATACTTCAGTCTGCACTTTAGAATATAATTCAGAAGATGGGAAATGAAATTAAGCGTGTATCTTTCAGCTTCACCATAACTTCAGTATCGTGTCGGCATTTCCAGAAAGCCATGCATGTTTTTGTTTGCTTGTTTTTCTATCTAACAAGGAAGAATTTCCATCTTTCCACTACAATTTTATTTATTTATTTTTTAAACTTCTCTTGCCTAGCTCTCCTCAGGCTTAGCTCTCCAGAGCAGAGCACAGCTTGAAGAATGCTTCCTATTGACATCAGCTACAAAGACTGCACTGCAATTAGCCCCATCCTCCATTACTTAACACACAGTTACAGTTCTTTTTAAGCTTTTCTAACCCCTGTGGAATTATCACAGCCTATGTCATGAGTTTGGTCACTTGTTCTTTCTCTGTTTCTCTCTGATCTTTTCCAGTGTCTTTTTTCCTACTTTCTTCATCATTGTTAACACAAGGAAACTTCACAGCTTTATAGTCATTTGGCTAGCTTTTCCTGCTTGTTTTTTGTGTGTGTCTGGTTAAAAGTTAGCTGAAAAAAATGTTCTCTTTGTTAGCACTAGTGCTTTATTTTTTCTTCTTAGGGCAGGGTGGGGATTTTAGTTTAAAGAAATGTTTGTGACTTAATTTCTCCTTTTTTATATTGTTATTCTAATTAATTTCATTCGTGGAACAAGGAGCTGGTTGTCACAACATGTAATAGCTATATTTATTTGAATAAATAGTTATTAAACATTGACAATATATGAACTGAATGCCTTTTGAAAATACACTGAAAGATCAGTGATCAGCCTTTTAACTTTTAGTGGGTCAGGCAGAATGAGCAGGACATGGTTATAAACAACGTGGGAAGCTGAGTTCAGACTGATTATCAGGTTACCTTTCATCATAAACTGCAGGAACTGTCAGTATGTTTTCCTATGTGAGCAAAAGGTACAGCATAAAATGGCTTAATATAGTCAGAAATTAAGTAGTTTCAAGTCAAGCTGCTTTAAGTTGTACCTGCTGTAAAGCAGAATTTGCTGCCATAGAGCTGCTGTAGTTTAAATGATGCTTGAGGTTTTAGTTGTGGATCTGAGTCTGCAACTCTTCAAGCAACAGGGATGTGAGAACATTGTTGAAATTGCAATTTCCCAGGAAGATGAGAGAGGTTAAAATCTAACTTCATTAGGCAGCCATGTTATAATATTTTTTTGAGTTAAATTGTAATGATGGGGGAAAGTACCATGATGTTTTAGTTGGAAAACTTTATCAAAAGTAAGACTTCTTGATTTTTTTTCAGTGAGAGGTTGAGTGTTTTTGAGAGGGCAGATGCTCTTCATAAAATACGCTGAAGTGGAAGGAACTGTTTTGTTTTAAAATAAAAAAAAACCATAGTCCAGATTAAAAAAAAAAGCCTATCCGGTGGTGCTTCTGGACTTGTATTGTTTCCACAGTCATGTGTCCATACACAATAGTCTTCAACAGACCAGTTCTTTGATAAATTAATTACTGTGCCCAGATTTGACTAGGTAGAATTAGCAAGACTGTGGTCTTGGTCTGCCAGTGTTGCATTGCTTCTTTCACCAAGAGGTGTTCGTTTAGGTTTATTACCGAGGATGTGTTTAGCAAATTTAACTTACTCTTACAGCAGACATTTTTGAAGTGCTAGTTTTTATTTTGTTGTTGTTGTTGAAAGCATCACAAAAGTGCCATGACATTACAGCTTCTTGATAAGACAACATAATGTTCCGCTTCTCTACCTTCTTACAGCTGTGGTCTTCAGAACGTTTTTAATAAATACATAAAATAAGCATAGGATAATCTTGAAAGAAAAACAAAGAGTACCCATAAGTCTCATCTCTGCACTTCACTAACATGCACTCTCACTGAAGTGTAGGGATTCCAGTTTAAAAATCACGTTCCGAAACAAAACATCATTTCTCAGGTTCCAAACAAAATCAGACCCATAGTAGTTCCAGCTGCGAACTTCTGTTCCAGACAGACACCTGTATTTCAAGAAAAGTGTAGTCTTTGTGCAAGCTAGCTCTAGAAATTAAAACGCATAGCTGCAGTTTCACTATCTGACGTAAGACTGTACAGAACCTAAGACATAGCGCTCTCCATCCGGTACCGTAAACATCTCCTACCTCCCACAAGGGCCGAAGTAGCCCCCAGCTGTTGTCTTCAGCATTTCTGGGCTGTGGAGGAAGCTTGAGGAAGAGATGCTCATGTTGTTTGCCTTGAATGTGTGCCAGCTGTGCAAAGGTACTAGAACTGCTAGAGGTGAAGTGAAACAGTGCCAGGTGCTTGATCTTGTTGATGTGTTTTTATAATAATGTTTTCTAGAATGGTGATGCTTTAAATAATGTTAGCATTTGTTTGAGAGTAACTGCAGAAGGAGAAATTAGAAAGTATTAAATACACTTCCTCATGCAGTCAAAATAGAAAACATAAATCAAACATGTTTGCATTCTTTGCCAAGTATAAATTTGCCAAGGATAGTGTAAGATTTGCATCATTTTTCTGAAAAACACCTTTATAGACTGTTTATATAATTCACGGTGTTATCCATTATCTTTTTTCCAGATAAAAAGGAAAAAATCCCATAGCCAAAAAAGGCTAAAATTCCATGAAAACCACTCTCAGAATGATACCAGGTTACTTGAATGCCATTGTCCTCTAATCGCTTCTTGTATAACAGTCCATCATCTCTAAGCACGTCAAACTCACAGGTCACAATATAGGACTCAGGGAGCTGGCAAATAATGGAGTCTTCAGCTAAAAGGGGGGAAAATGTTATTGTTAAGAGTTCTTTGACTGCTTCATGGACTTCAGGTTTATATGAAGTGGATTTCTGTGGCGTGTAGCCTCTAATCTTAAATTCATCAGGAATATTGTCAGCACTTACCCATTTTTTATATTTCCATTTCATACTCTCAGGAACATGGCAGTTTTGTAGGATATCTTCCGAAAATGATGGCTCTTTATTAAGGTAACGAAAACAGAAGTAGATAACTAGCTTCCGATACAACATGGGGACTGAAGCGTTCTGCTGATAGGAAGGCAAATGAAAATCTAGCCCCTGTAGTCCTGGGTAAAGTAAGACTTGTGCACGTACTTTTGGGAGATCTCCTTTATTCACCAGTATTTGGCAAATAACCGTAGCAAAATTAGCTCCACAGCTGTCACCACTAATGATGATGAGAGCAGGATCCACATGATACTCTTCTAAATTCCTCATAAAGTACAAGGTAGCATTGAGACAATCAAAATATTGCCCTGGATATGGGTGTTCAGGAGCCAAACGATAACTGAAATGTCAAAGGCATTGTGGTTATTGTCAAAGCAATTATAAAAATTTAATTTGCATTGTTCGTGGTTGACTGGTATGGTAGTTAGGTAGGCCTTTTTATCTAAATTTTAAAGTTTATGTTTGTTTTTAACTCAGTGTAGATAGGAAACACAAAGTAATTGTGTACAGCTATTTTAGAACACTTTGCCTGTAAGCACATTTCTAGATTAAATTAAAGGCTAAAGCCAGAAATAGGGAGCACAATCTAAAATAGTAAAGATTTTCAGCATATTTTTCAGAAATGTTTCAATTGTGAACAGTGTTACCGTAAATATTTCTATGTAAAAGTAGCACTTACCCGACAGACACAACCACCGAGTTACATTTTTTGGCAATATAGCGGCATATTCTTTCAAAGGCTCCTAAAGACAAAGTTTATCAGAAATTATGTTTTAGAAGTTAAATATCCTTTTGAAGATATAGATACTTATTAAGGAATTGAACATACGCTGTACGGAAGCCACTGCAACATGAGACCAATGAGTAACATCTATGCAATGCAACATTTGCATGTTAACATATCGTCTGATTATTGGTCATTGGCAGTGCGTAACGTAAGCATGTACAAATGATAATACTAGGAAAAATAGAAAGTCTAAGCTTATGAGAAGCATATAGTAATGCTTCTGGGGGAAGCTTAAGAAAATTGAGGTTCACGGGACTCCTTTGAGACAGAAAACCTGTCTTTATATAATGCCTTCAATTATTTTTTCTTCCATGAATTTTTCCAATAACCTCCTGAACCCATGATTTTAACATTAACATCTTTGTGCAGTGGAGAATTTCATAGCTTGCTTACAAAGATGTAAAGAAACATTTCTTTTTGCTCATTTTGTACCTGGCATTCAGTATTCCATTTGGTGATGTTAATTCTCATACTGTAAGAAGTGGTGAGTAATCAGTCCCCGGTTAATTTCTCGTTCTTCTAATGATTTTCATAGAACTATAGAATGGTTTGGGTTGGAAAGGACCTTACAGACCATCTCGTTCCAACCCCCTGCCATGGGCAGGGACACCTCCCACTACACCAGGCTGCCCAAAGCCCCATCCAACCTGGCCTTGAACATTTCCAGGGATGGGGCATCCACAGCTTCTCTGGGCAGCCTGTTCCAGTGCCTCACCACCCTCATAGTGAAGAATTTCTTCCTTATATCTAATGTAAATGTACCCTCTTTCAATTTAAAGCCATTACCCCTTGTCTTATCACTACATGCCCTTGTAAAAAGTCCCTCCCCAGCTTTCCTGTAGGCCCCCTTTAGGTACTGGAAGGCCTCTCTAAGGTCTCCTGGACCCTTCTCTGCTCCAGGCTGAACAACCCCAACTCTCAGCCTGTATTCACAGCAGAGATGCTCCAGCCCTTTGATCATCTTTGTGGCCTGCTCTGGACTCACTCCAACAGGTCCATGTCCTTCTTACCGACCCTTGAGGAACACCACTCGATACTGATCTCCACTTGGACATCAAGCCGTTGACCGCAACTCTTTGAGTGCGACCATCCAGCCAATTCCTTACCCACCGAGTGGTCCATCCATCAGATCCATGTCTCTCCAGTTCAGAGTCAAGGATATCATGTGGGACAGTGTCAAATGCGTTGTACAAGTCCAGGTAGATGATGTCACCTGCTCTTCCCCTATCCACCAACGCTGCCCTGAAGGAGTTGGTACCCTATCACCTTTCACCCACTTTTCTGTGTTTGAATATATTGGTGAGCACTGGTCCCAGCACAGATCCTTATGGGAATCTCACAGGAACCTCCTGCAACCCATCTTATTTCTGTCTTTTAATCAGTTTTTATCCAAGTGAAGGATCTTCCCTTTTGTGTCATGGGTGTGTAGCCTCTTTAAGAGGCTTTTGGAAGTCAAAGTAGTTTTTATCAATTCAGCCTCCTTTATTCATGTATTTGCTGACACATAAAAAGATTAAATTGATTTGTGAAGCTGGCTTCCTTTTATACAAGTTGTATGGATTTTAAGGAGTAACTCATCTGTTCAATATTCTGTTCTTCATTGTAGCTTCTGCTAATTTGCCAGTTCCGGACTTCAGGCTTTCCAGTCTGCAGTTTCCCCAAGTCCTTTTAAAAACTTGTCATTATGTTAGTTGCTTTCCTGTTATCAAATACCAAGGGGAATTCAAGTGAAAGGTCACTTACAGGTATAGTCAATGTATAGGTATGGGTATTGCATTAAGCCATGGTATATGATACAGCTCCTTTAGTGTGTGGATTGTGCAACACCAATTGTGTTGTGAAAAACAACTGTCCAACTTTGTGGTGTTTCTTTTTTCTTCCTGTGAAAGGAATTCACTGTTCATTTAGATCCTGGAGGCTTATATCCTGAGTCCTCACCACCACCCGAACTAGCTCTAGAACTAGAAGCATCACGGCTGGTGTCAGTCTGACCCTCCACCCAGCCTACATGCTCTGCAATGAAATGAGGGTAAACTATTTCTGCCACGGTGCAGAATGGGACCTAAGTTATTATAAGTTATTGTTTCTGCATGATGCTGAACCAATCCAAGTAGACTCACAACCTCAGTTGCAGGGAACTGAAGTCTGTCCGACATTGTGCTAGTGGAGACTTACCCTTTGAAGCAGTAAAGGATTGAAAACCCACAAACTTCCCTGTCTGACCCCTGGAATGAAATTTAGATTTCCATGTTCAGTGCCTTGGCTTCCAAGCAAAGCCTACATAGACTTGGTTGCTCAGAAAGAGATCCAGAACAGTTAGGAGGCTGAGCAAGCAGCCACTGAGACAATCAAAGGGTTGTCTCCCTTTCTGTAAAAGAAATAAATTATTTTGTGCAGTAGAACCACAAGAATCAAACTCCCCCAAATTGGTTCTATTTTTAATGCTCATGTATTAAAAACATCTGTATGCTTCATTTTGCTTCTTTGCTTGTATGCGTGGGAATATGTTTACGGATGTTTTACTTTACTTTCTTTTTAAATTGATTCTTAAATTCTTTTTGAATTCTTAAATTTCTTTTCTTGAAATTCTTTCTTGGACCATGCTTTTCTATCTTTTAGACCTCCTTTTATCCATGGACTACAGGTCAAGAACCACTGACTCGTGTTTCCACACAAAAGTTGAGTGCTGAGCACAGTAGTATATCTTAAACTCTGTACTTTGAGGCCCCATTCAGGCTTACAGAAAACACTTTGGTCCAGTTGAGGTCCACAACTAAAAACTTCTCCTTGAGAAGTAACCAAAGCATTGTTCCAAAGAATTAATCCAGAATGTATTCTTTTTAGCAATAGCATTGCCATTTCCATCATTATGTTAATTATTCCAGAAAGTAGGAGATCTAGGCTGTGTTTCATATCAGCCTGAAGGGATTTAAAGTTACGTTTCCAGAAAAGATGAAGGCATACAGAGGGAGGACAGAAGAGACATGGGTTCCAGTCCTTACTCTGGTGCTTTTGCTATCTCTTATTTTCGGGTAGCCATTAGTTAAAATACAAGAGGATCCCATGAGCAGAACTGCCCGCACAGACAGCTGAACATTAGGTTTGCTGTTTTGGTTGCAGTTAGTATTGGGATTGCAATGACTGTTGTCATTAGGAAGGACAGTTGAGATATTGGCTGACAGATGTCTGAAGGGTAAAGTTTTGGATTTGATTTTAAAAAGAGAACTTGCTGATTTCTTACTAATGCTCCCAAAGGTGCCAGCGCCTCCGTGAAAATACAGAATTCCTCTTCTTTTGCCAGTAGGTGGCCACTTGGGCTGATAAATCCTCAACGGTACCTCATCTACTGTGAGATCTTTGATAAGAAGTTTCGAATCTCTCCATGCTGGTATTCCATCTAGCACAAATCGTAATAAGCTTAAGTCACTGCAGACCCCTAGCTTCTCCAAAATCTTTCCCTGTTGAAAAGAAAGAATTCAGCAAATAATTAGTGTGAAAGGTTCCAACTCTCTTTAATTAAAATAATCATCATCATCATCATCATCTTGGGTTTATTTTACTGTATTGTATTTCAAGAGATACTGGAGACAGTGCTTCAGTGTAGTTATGGCGACACTGAAAGAAAGTTTAATTACCCAAAGAAGAAATTTTTGAGGTTTGGTGGAGAAGAAGAGACTAACTATGAAGAAGAAGAACTATGAAGAAGAGACCAACATATGTAGATCTAGAAGGTGGTGTAACACACTCACAAAGAACTTGTTTTATGTTGATTATTTTTTCCTCTCTAAAAATCTGTACTAAGTTCCTATGACATGGAAAATATCGTACGACTTAGGAGATGGAAGGAGCAAGTTCCAGAACTTTTGAAACTGAAAATCTCCTATTTTTACATTTTTTCATAATAATTAATTTCTGCTTTCCATTTGAAATAATTTTGTCTTTATATTATGGAGTTAATGGAAGTGGATATCTTGGATATATTTTAAATTCATGTGAGTAAATACACACAGACACACATGCATTTTTAAGGAATGAGAGAAACCTAAACATATCATTCATAAATAAATCTATATCCTACTTTCTGAACTAGCCACGTAAGAAGAAAGCCCATACCATTCCTATCCATTTTGTATTTAATTGTTCACAGTAGATTGTGGGTATAGATCTATGAATATGTACATACATGATTGTGGATAGTAACTACAGGATAAAGCAAATGTAAAGAGGAGTAATGTAGGCTTGCTGCTGAATAGATAGCGTTATTATATGTACATCCAGTTCAGTAGGTACAGAGTATGTGTGTGTATATACTTATTAATTTTCATCTGCAACTGTTTTCCAAATGTAAAGCGGTTGCAGTTTGACAGATGCACTGAAAAATCCACATAAGCTTTTAGGATTAATCATATCTTCAGTTTTACGAATTAATTTAACATGGTTTGGTTCATATAACAGTACTTTCAGGCTTCAGGTGGGTGAATTGCTGCTACCTCTTTACTTTTTTTTTCTTAAGCCATTATCTTCCAGCTCCCAAATATCCTACCAAAATAAAAGTGAAATCCCCAGTTTTAAGAAAGTCGACTTACCAACACCATGGTTGTAATCAACACAGAATGGTAAAACCGAAGCTTTAGAGGTTGGTCAATTCCAGGTGGCAGTTGTGAATTGAAAAAGTCATAAAATAACCCCCCCAGAAACAGTGCTGGTATTATAACAGGAGAAATGAAAACCATTCCAGTTATTGCTAACCCTGTATAAACGAATGCCATGTCACTTCAATGGAAGTGAACTCCAAAAAAACCCGTGCTGTCTAAAGCCGTGTTTCTCAAGTGTTTCTGAGGTGTCTGCACAGGAGCCTAAGCACTCAGTTTATAAGCAGAAATAAGTTTATTAATGTTGCAATACTCTAATATTCTCCACCCTTCTTTACTAATGATAGTATTGGCAACACTTCCTTATACTAAAAAAAAAGGAGGGGGAAGCATTTAACGCTTTACAAAAGGTGAAATTCGGAGCATATGGTATTGACCTATATCGGTTGCTCTATGGGGAACCCTATGGGAGTTCTCCTCTGGCAATGAGATGATTAGCCAGGGGGCCGCATCTGGAGATCGTCCGTGTCTGGTTTGTTGTGGGCTCACCATGGACGGACATTACTGTTGTCACGTTAAATTTTAGAGGTGTGGGGCTACTTGCAGTTGTCATCAAGGTGTATACTCCGAGAAAAAAAAATATTCAAATCCATATTTTCTTGATAACCTTTGTTTCACAGTGGAATGTACAGATGCAGTTAAGAGGACATTTGCTTGAAGTATAACCTGTGATACACTTCTGTGCGAAGATTTGCTTAATGTCTGTGACATTTATTACTTCAGCTGTGAAAGAAATGTTATGTTTAGATTCCGTTCTTTCCACTGGTATAGGAGTCCAAGTAGTCCCTGTAAAATCAGTGCTAGACAGTGCCAGTCTCACCTTACATCGGGTCTCTCCAGGTACGCAGCGAGGTGATGGCTTTGTAGATTCAAGCCACTAGTGTTTCTGGTAAAACCCTGATTAAACTCTAAGAATTTTACCCACAATAATTCCTGTTTGTAATTTAATGCAAAGGCGTTATGAACACATGTATACTAGTAACGGATGACTAAAGTTGGTGGCAGTTGTTTGGTGAAATTATTTTTCTGTTTTCTATTCTTATTTGAGTTTCATTTTCCATGCAATTACGAAGTTACAGTTCTCAAACTTTTTTCCTGTCCTCGCTTTTAAAGTGAAATTCCGGTCTGAAAATTGAGTTAGTCCTTAGCTTCATTAGCATAGTATTTAAATCAAAACAATCAGGTCAGCTGACTTTCACAATTCTAGCTTGTGGAGATAAGAATGTGTGGGATAAAGCACCATAACTCTGCACCGACATTTGTGAAATGGGCAAGCCCTCAGCTGTTCACCGTAAGGGCTTTTTCTGTGCTGAGGTTTGGTGATCTGGGGCCTTCTTTTCCTTGCATGGATCACAAATGTAGCAAAATAGTTGGTGTTAGTAATGTCAGATTGTAGAGTATTGAAACCATATCCAGGCATCCATGGTCAATACTCATTCTGACCTACCCTTACCAACTTTTATTTGTAGGGTTTTTTTCTGCAATGCAGCAGTGCCATCCTATTGATGTTTCGGGTTACTATTTTTCTAGATAGTTTCTATATAGTATGATATTGTAGCACAGGCTGTGGTTTTTTATTAGGTATTTGTTTTGCCATATGTTCCCAGCTAAACAGCAGAACAACACAGTTCTTACTAAGTGCTTATTGCTGATGTCTGCGCTGCCAATCAAAATATCCTGAAATGAATTACAACACAGAGATCAGATTATGAAAGCTTCACATTATTAATGAAGGGCAACCCTCTTCCTTTAGACTAAGCTACACATTAGAAGCTGAACCATCTAAACCTGATTTTTATTTATTTATTTATTTATTTATTTATTTATTGGGTGGAAATTACTAATGCATTTGGGAAAATGCTGGTGTGTAGTTTTTTTCTTCTTAAGTTCATGATTGTCCTGGCTACATTCTTAGTCCCTCAGATAACTTTAGTTAGGCTGATTTACCTTAGCTGAGGAGATCAAAACCTAAAATGTTGGAAGGCTGGGAGACGAGGGGATGGTTGCAAATGTGCGAAAGTTTTATTATCTTTGACCCACATAACAGTAATCATCATGGTAATTTTTTTTCCACTGCAGTTTTCAGACAAGGGTTACAAGTCCACATTTGAACAAAGCAACTTGTTTTGCTGCATCTGCATCTATCATTCAGAACAGCTGATAATCCTTTCCATAAGGACTGCTCTGTTTTGTTCTTGTTCTGTTTAGCTAAGGAGTTTCTAGATCACAGATAAACACAACACCTTCCCTTTTAAGAGCTCAAAGGACATAAGACTTACTCCTACCTTAGGAACAATTAAGTTTAAGATACTAATGTTTAGATTTGTCTTAAGGAATCTGGTTTCACATCAGTTAGAAGTATGTAAATGTCATGTAAATCCACTAAGATAGCCTTACAGATCTTACCCTTTTCATCCTCTTTTTGTTTCTCTATACAAGAGAATTTCTATTGAAGTGAATTAGTTAATTTGTTAAATATATTCCTCATAGTACTCTTAGAACTTTATCCTCAGATTTTTGTGTTTTTGCTACATACTTTTAATGATTATGAGTTAGGAGAATTCTATCATTTAGCTTCTTACCAATATCAGAACGCAGATTGTAAACCGAAAACAATTTAAAATTATCACCCTCCTTTTTTCTTATTACATTTTAGAAATCTGCTAAATAGCTCTCAAAGCTGCTTCATTATTTTGCTATAAGGAAGGAAAATTTTCTAATAATTTCCCTACTAATTCATTTCACTTTACCAATAATGTCGTCCAAGATGTTATGAAAGCACCAAAGAAGAAAGAGGGGATGTGTGTCTGCAGTAGCTGTAGGAGCTGTTGCTGATACCGTATTTGCAGGAGTCTTTTCTTCACAGAATTCAGTAAGTCAATAATGCATCACTTTTAGTCAAAACCTCACAGATACCGTCTCTGTTTTGATACTTTGATGGATCTGATACTGCGGAGGGAATATTTCTTTACTGTCTTTTCAGGATTATAACAATGCCTATTGAAAGAAATATGATCTTTGCGGTTTTGTTGTATTATGTTTCCCCACCACCAAGCTTAACCTGTTGGTTTTTGTAAGGCTTAAATAGATGTGCAATCACAGACCTCTTGTAGATTGAGAATGCATAAAACTCATCAACTTCACATCTGTTGTTTATCAGTGTATGAGCCAGACAGCTTTCAAACCAAACACTAATAAAGGTAAAAATATCAGGGTAGCTGATGCTCGTGAGTTATGTGAACGTCATGTGTTACTGTTTTTGTAATGTCTTTCTCTAAAATATTGCAAAACATTTCACTCTGATTGTAGGCTGTGTTAGGAAACAGTTGACTATTACGGAGCTATTATGTGTAATACAGGAAATACTACAAGTAGTAACTAAAATATGGTAAAGTGGCTAGATATAATGACTGAGGTACTGATTCAGTCACGTATAACCAGGTTTAGTAACTAACTGGAAGTCGTAAAGCTAAGAAAATAGAAAAAAAAATGCATTACAAAGAAGAATTAAAAGCTGAAATAATAGCTGCGGCTATGTTCTCATTTCTAATTCTTCTTGGTTTTTTTTTTTTGTTTGTTTGTTTTAGTGTACTTTTCCAAATGAAACACTACTGTAAATATAATTACCTGGCTTTATTTATGTATTTGTTTACTCTAGGTAATGTAATAGGACAATTAGATTCTGTAATACAGTTTAACTAACTTCAGTTTTACCAGGTAGAGCATGTGGAAATCTTGCTGTTCTCCAGCTCAGATTTCTGTATTTATGTAAACAAATGACTGAAAGCACCTCAGACCTCTGCATACCTGTAAGCCTTGCTCTTCCAATCTGTGATACGGATTTAGCATGTCCTTTATAGGGACAATGAAAAGTTTTAAGAAATTACAGCTTAGTACAAGCTAGATGATACTGTTTGTTAAAAGTGCTGTGTATTTACTTGATCTGTCTCTTTCTTCACTCAGCCTGCCTCCTACCTGTCTTCTGGTGTCATCCCTTTTTGTTATCTCCATCTCTCCACCCGAATTAGTAGCCACTCCTTGTGCATTTTGCTCTCATTCATGACTGAAAGTCACCTTCTATTTAGTCTGCTGTAAATCTTTCCTTTCCTTTCTTCCTCTAAGTTCTGCCATGAAGTATATCCATTCCAAATGACTCCCAGGTTAAACACTTGCTAACAAATTCTGCAGTAAAAAGTTGTACTGTGTCAAAAATTTGAAATAAAAATGATAACAAATATTATGTATTAGCATTCAGTGATGAAAAAGTCAGATTTTGTGTTCTGCAGTTCAGAACAGATATATTTTTGAAAGGTGGCTCTGCAGAAGGCTTTTGTTAAGGTAGCGTTTTGAAATGTAGATGAGTTCTTGGATGTGTATGCCTTGGTAGCTGTGCAGTTCTGTTCCTCAGGATGGGTGGACTCTGCTCCACCCAAATGGAGTCCAAATAAACTGCTCCAGAACATCCACCTGGGATTTCATGACAGGTCACCAAACCCAAATGTATTCTTAAGTCATAAGTAGTTTGAATGTAAATATCAGAACTGCAAGCAGCCTTAATTTGTTGTGGCCAGATCCATCTGATACTCGTGATTCTGAATATTCAGGTTAGCAGGAGAGGAATGCATCCTCAGCAAGTTTGCTGATGATGGTAATCATCAGAGAGGGAAGTGGGAGGTGCTGTTGACTCCCTGGAGTGACAAGAGGCCTTGCAGAGGGATCTAGACAGATTGGAGCAGCAGGCAATCAGCATTGGCATGAAGTTCAGCCAAGGAAAATGCCGGGTGCTGCACCTGGGACGGAGCAGTGCCGGACACAGGCACAGCCTGGGAGACGCGTGGCTGGAGAGCAGCCCTGCAGAAAGGGACCCGGGGGTGCTGGTGGCAGCAGGCTCAGCGTGAGCCAGCAGCGTGCCCTGGCAGCCAGGAGGGCAAACGGCATTTTGGGGTGCGTTAAAGGCAGCGTGGCCAGCCAAGACAGGCGATTCTCCCGCTACATTTAGCGTTGGTGCGGCCTCACCTTGAATACCGCATGCAGTTCTGGGCTCCGCAATCTAAAAAGGATGTTAAGGTCCATGAAAGTGTCCAGAGGAGGGCAACAAAACTGGTAAAAGGGCTGGAGGGCATGTCCTGTGAGGAGAGGCTGAGGACCCCAGGGTTGTCTCGTTTGGGGAAAAGGAGGCCAAGAGGCGACCTCGTTGCTCTCTGCAACTCCCTGAGCAGGGGAAGTGCAGAGGGAGGCGCCGGCCTCCGCTCCCCAGTAACTGATGGCATCGAACGGCACAAAGCTGCGCCAGGGGAGGGTCAGACCGGGCATTAGGAACAATTTCTTTTCCGTGAGGGTGGCCAAGCACTGGAACAGGCTTCCTAGACAGCTGGTCGATGCCCCACACCAGTCAGTGTTCAAGAAGCATTTGGACAATTCCCTCACCAATATGCCTTAACTTCTGGTTAGCCGTGAAGAGGTCAGGCAGTTGGACTCGATTGCTGAAGGTCCCTTCCAAATGAAGTGTTCTATTCTATTCTATTCCATTCCATTCCATTCACTGTCATGAGAGAGTCAGTAAACACAATGAATCACTGGGGTAACGGGCAGTTAGAAGAAGACGACTGACAGGAATAAAAGAAACTGTAGTTTGCAATAATATTAAATGCTTTATTATAAATAATAATTGAGTTCAATATTTGGAGTATTTTCTAATTGCCTGCTTACTTTCCAAAATACCTGTTGTTGTATATTGACTTTTAAGTAGAATGGTACAAAGACATGATGTAAAGATAGCAAAGCAGAAGGTAATTGAAGTAGTAAGCCACTGTAACTTGATTGGTTTAGAAAAGGCAATCAAACTTTAAAATCAGTATGGCTTAAAACCTGCTCTGTTGTTAAACCTACAGCGTTAGTGTAGGAAGGCATAGCGACAGGTTCAGTAAAAATATGTAAGTCTAAAACACTTGATGACCTTTTGTGATGTATTTCAGGTGCTCGTATTCTGTGCCCAGAGCAGAAGGAAGTTTGCCAGGTTATAATGATGGCATTCAAATATCAGTTGTATACTGACATCTGGTGATCAGAATGGTGCACAACAATTTGCTTCCCCTTTCTTAATTTTTTAAACATCTTTCTGTAATACATAGCCATTCAAATAGTATCCAGACCTCCCCGCCACACTGATCTTTCCAGCATTTCACTGTTTTTCAGGTCCTGACAGTGTTCTGATCTGTTCCCGAATCCTTTTATATGTGATATTACTGCCTTTGTGCCGAAGTCTAGAGACCAGACTAGAATGTGGCTCATGTCCAAGTCACAGTGACATTTTCATTTGGAATGTCTTCCGTCTCAGCAATTTGTTATCAGTTATGAATCCTTAACACAGATCTAAGTTAAATGCCAAATCATATGTGCAAACTAGTTTTATCAAAATGCATGTAAAATGCAGACATAAATTATTTTATGTAGTTATCTGTGTTAATTATACATCAAGGAATATAAATCTGTATATCTGAAAATAGATAGAACGTTGTCATGAAAATCATTTTAAACTTTAACCTTACTAACTTTTTAACCTTAGCTTGATCTTCACGTAGCTCAGTGATTCGTCCTTAAGCGCTCAGCCTGAAGATTGTCGTGTCAGTCTGGGCTAGTCTATGTTGCATCTGGATTGCTTTAAGCTGTTTTGGTTGTAGTCTGCTCTAGTCTGTGATGAAAAATACAAGGCAGTATCACTCTATTTCACTATATTTGGATTAAATTTTGTACTTTTCTTCTCTAGCGAGTAATATAATTTGTTGTGTTGCCGTTATTCATACGTAAGTATTTCAAAAACAATTAAATATACAAAGGTATATACTGCATGTATCTTAAAATCCTGTAGTGAGAGTCTTGCATTTTTCACCTGACATTTCACAGACCTCATGTGGTTTAATAACTAGGTGGGAACCAGATACACGTTCAGGCAGAGGACCAGGGCCTGCAGCAACGTGCACGCAGTGACTGGTGCCTGCTGGAGGGATGTGACAGCTGTGCTAACCACGGCATTAGAGTCCTTTGTTCCCTTTACACAGGTACAAAGGCCTGCTGTCTGCACCCCAGAACTTACATGCATTGTACCTTGTGCCAGCCCTCCTGCCTAAATCATTACTAGAATAAATTGGGTCCGGGAAACTTACAGAACTATTAACACAGTACGTAGCATAATTTAATCAGCCCCTCAATCTTTGCAGGTCTATTTCCCAGGCAGGATAGGTCATAAGTCCTCTGGCTAGTGTTTAGCTTTACTGATCTGTCAATTTTTCTTCTTATAGAATAAATAATAAGAGAAAAAATAAAGGATGGGTAGATTTTTCTATGAAGAAATTTTATTAAGGCACAGCTCTTTTTATTTAAGTATATCCTCATAGGTGAATACAAACAGTTCTTCATAAAATTTATTAGATTGCACACAGCTGCTTCAAACTGGTTTGTCTCCAGTGACTTCACATGCATCTTTTGTCTCAACTGAACACCAGATCTACCCTGGTAAACTTTCTTTTTCCCTGCAGTTTTGACCTTATGGGTTGCCATCCCTTGAAAGGGTTTAGCTACTTTGGCATGAGTAATTGGCCTGACAGCAGTAACCAGAGCTGCTACATGACTCAAAATTTACTTGCATTTATACATTTCTTTAACCATACATTAATATTCTTGTCTCTCTGCTCCTTTGAGGTGATGTGGTACAGTGTTTTTCCTTGGCCTCTCACTGGCCAGCAGAAAGGATACGATATGATAAGATCAGCAGCTGAGAACTACATTAGTCACCAGTGAGCTTCTAAATTCTGCCGTTTGGCCTCTTACATATGAATTATACAAAGGTAAAACTTTGATGGATAAAGAGTATTCATACAGTGTTTTGAAAATGTGGAGGTCCACACGTAGTATAGTAGATGTAAGAAAACTTCATTTGACTTCAATACTATCCTATTTTATTGCATTGCTTTGCTATTGTAGCAGTGTTCAGACCTGGGTGAGGCATTTCTGAAGGCACACAATGAGTCACATCCTTAGGAGCTACTGGCTGACTTCAAACAAAGCTTAATAAGTGGTATAGCAGGGAAAGGGAGGAAAAATAATAACATTAGAACATGGAATTGCAGTGAAATGTTGTGCACAACTCAAAGAAAATGAAGATTTTTTTTTTTAATTTAAAAGGCTAAAACAAAAGAAACTTGATTTAGCTATCACAGAAGAAATGTTTTATAAATATGTACTAACTACAGGATTACAAAGCTAAAACTTAAGCCAGAAAAAATGGGGTATTATACGGTCGGCAGAATTTTATTTTTCTATACTGTTACCTTTAGTGCTGTAGAGCAAGCAGTGAAGTCTTATTATACCCAGCTGAGCTGAAGATATCTGCAACGGTGCTCACATTGCCAAATAAATCCATCTGTGTACTTGCAATATATTTTGTTGTGGTTTAACCCAGCAGGCAGCTCAGCACCACACAGCCATTCCCTCACCACCTCCCTGTGGGATGGGGGAGAGAAATGGGAGGAAAAGAAGTAAAAGCTCGTGGGTTGAGATAAAGACAGTTCAATAGGACAGGAAAAGGAAGGAAATAACAACAACAACAACAACAGTAATAATAATAATAATAATAATATAATGTACAAAGCAAGTGATGCACAATGCAATTGCTCACCACCCACTGACCAATGCCCAGCCCAGCCCTGAGCAGCAGCACCCCCCACCCTGGCCAGCCACCCCATATTATTTGTTCAACATGATGCCACATGGTATGGGANACCACCCTGTGGGATGGGGGAGAGAAATGGGAGGAAAAGAAGTAAAAGCTCGTGGGTTGAGATAAAGACAGTTCAATAGGACAGGAAAAGGAAGGAAATAACAACAACAACAACAACAGTAATAATAATAATAATAATAATATAATGTACAAAGCAAGTGATGCACAATGCAATTGCTCACCACCCACTCACCACCCCCAGCCCAGCCCTGAGCAGCAGCACCCCCCACCCTGGCCAGCCACCCCATATTAATTGTTCAGCATGATGCCACATGGTATGGGACATCCCTTTGGCCACTTGGGGTCAGCTGTCCTGGCTCTGTCCCCTCCCAGCTCCTTGTGCACCCCCAGCCTCCTTGTTGGCAGGGCAGCACGAGGAGCTGAAAAGCCCTTGGCTCTGTGTAAGCACTGCTCTGCAACAACTAAAACATCGGTGTGTTAGCAGCGTTGTTCTCATCCTGAATCCAAACACAGCACCATCCCAGCTACTGGGAGGAAAATTAACTCTAGCCCAGCCAAAACCAGGACATATTTAAACATTGATTCTAAAAAATTTCACCAATCCCTTATCCCTCTATCAGAAATGAAATTAAAAAGTCCAGCTTTAAGCAAAGTTTACTTACCAGACCAAACACAAAGTTCATGATATAATGAAAAGTGTAAAGCTTTTTGCGCCAAGTCCGGGTGGGATTTTTGCCTTCGGGTGTTCATAATAGAATGCCATTGCCACAAAGACAGTTAAAACAACAAGAAAAATCGCGAAGAAAAGTTCCATCTTGCTGTACTGTTAGGAGTCAAATGGAAGAAGCAGCTGTGACCTCCTTCTCCCTCTGACTTTTGAAGTATTTCTGAAGGTAAAGGCGCAGGTTTAGCAATTCTCTTCGTATCCCATCATCCAGCTTTTAAAAATCCCCATAAGAAGATGAAAGCTTGTGGCAATCTAATGATACAATTAAATAGACAGTAACAATTAGTCATGAGGGAGGCTTGTATAAGCAGTTTTTCATATTTACAGCTAACATGTTTTGATTCTGTGCCCATCACCATAGAACCAGTGCTTGACATATCCATAGCATCAGTGTTACAAGAAGACAATACCTAATAACATGAAAGTAATTTCCAGACAATTACAAGCGTCATTAGGGACTCTCAGCTTTCAGGCCAGAATGATGTTAATGTATTTCCTAACATTTCTCATTCACAGAGGGCAAGTAAAATATTTGTCTGGTACCCAGATTCAACCAAAGCACTGCAATACACCTTACAGGGGTGACTAGTCTCTGTGCTTTTTGCAGGGGTGAATATCACAGAGTAATTTAGTATTAGTGTTTGTGAACTGGGCAACAAACAAAAGGAAATTCATTCCCAATAGCTCCCTTCTTTGCGGCTGTCTTGGCTCCAGCTCAAACCAGAACTTGTCTTTGGGATGCAACTTGATTTGATTGATTGATTGACTGATTTTGTATATCATCATGCAGTTACATCTTTGAATCTAATAGAACTAGAAGCGGTTGCAGTCTGAAGTGTCAGTGGTTTGTGTTTTGCTTGTTTCTCCTTCATATCCTTTCTCCAGCAGGTGAAAGCCTGTTCCAACTGTTACCTTTGGTTATTTTGGTGTTGTTTTTTTTTTTCAACAGCCACTTGGTTGAGCCTTAGAGTACTTCAGTCTCTGTCTTCTCATAAATACATTGCTTACAGATGTCATTCCAGGTAGAAATATAACTGCAGCAGATGAAAACTGGACCTGGACTTGGTGGTTGCAGGACCAGTAGCAAAGACTAGATATCAGCAGCCCGCTCTTCTCTGTGTATTCCATGTGCCTTCCTCTGGAAATAACATGCTTGTATTCTTCAGCAGGCAAATCATTAATGCCAAGATTTAACCTGAAACAAACAAACAAAAATCTGTAAAGCAAAGCTTTGTCAGTGCATACGATGTCACCTTTGGGAACAGTGTCTCTTTACCAGTCTGCTCAAACAGTGAAAACAACAGATTCTCACTCTGGAAAGTAGCAGTATGGATAAAATGAGTGCATACTTTTTTTTTTCCTTCAAAAAGAGACTACAAAGGATAAGCTGACCTTGAGATGTATATTAAAATGAGACTTAAATTCAGAGAACCCCAAAGCCTTAGAATGCACAGTTTATGACCTGCGTAGGAAAAAAGACCTCACACTTAATTCCTGACTTTAGAAACTGTTTATTAATTGTTTAGAATAAACAAGAAAGAAGTTAATTTTAGAATGTGGGGATTCACTCTCTGAGAAGAAGCTTATTCCACATTCTCCTTCATCTGCCTGAACTGTTTGCTCATGTTATCCAACAACTCTTTGGTGACTTTCATTTCCCAACGTCCCATTCCCTGTCTCTCCCTTGCCAGGAGGCTGTTTACATGCTTTGTACAAAATCAGCTTGTTGTTTATTCTTTCTTGCAGCATTTGTGCCAGCCAGCTCAACGAGGGCTGTTGGTGAAAGGCGCATTGCCTGTAGCCTGGGGACTGGGATACTCCCTTGGGAAATGGAAGCAGGAAATTCAAACCCCTCAAGACTGAGGTGCATACTGGCTTTCTGACAGCTTGGATAAGAGCATTAGGAAATAGCATTACACAAAATGTGGTTGCAGCTGCCTTCTTTAGCGTTTAATAATGAAAATAATTATTTAGCTTTGTGCTGAAGTTCATGCTGTCCCAGTGCCTTAGGTGTGGTCTAAGTATGCCTTTCAGATTTGGCCCCTTTGGCAACCTTGCAAGCAGCCTTGCAACACCTGTGATAGAACCTTTGTTCTAAGGTTCAAACTACCTATTGTTCAGTTCAAGTCTTTTTGGTGCCAGTACTTATAGTAGCCACTTTACTGAGAGCTGATAAGTCTTGGACTCTTTTGGACACATTAAGTAGGTCCAGACATCACAGCACGCCACCCTCCGTACTGAAAGCCGGGTATCAGCAGTCAAAGAAACAAACTCGTTTGTTTAGTGTTAGAACTCCTTTGGAGTTCTGCGGAGCATGGGAGCCACCTGGTGCTGAAAGTCTGAACTTGGAAGCTGAACTTGCCTAGTCGTATCCTCACCAGCACAGTGCCATTAGCTGTAAGCTTGCTTACAAAGCACTGACAAGCTCTGCTAATGGCTTGTTTTATTCAGTAACTTGTGTGTGCCTGCTTGTATCTATCTGTATTTCTTTGCATGCGTAATTCCTTGTGGAAAATCCATTTGTGTGCATAATTATGTAGGCACATTGCAGGTCTGTGATTGTGTTTTAAGTACTTGACTGTAGCTCATTGAACATGCAGACAGTGAGAGGGACATGCTGTCAGGAAGTGTTTGAGTAAAGAGGCTAGTAAAAATTACATTGTGTCTTTCCATAGAAAATAGAAAAATATTTAAATGAGTGATAATTTTGAAAGGTAATTCCACACTGTGGAAATTATAAAATGATTTATATGAACAAGTTCATATGAACAAGCATTCTGTCTTAAGAATGCAAGACACATAGCAGATCTATAATTAATGAAATTAGAGGATGGGAAGTTCCATGGAGACAATTAGATCTTGCTACTTTCTAAATTTCAGAAAATATTGGAGTCACTACTAAAAAAGGAACACGTTGTTTCTGTACTCACTGTTCTCTGCTTACCCATCTGCACTACCATGGTTATAACCCTCAATACAGATTAAAATGCATGTGTTCAAGAGAGCTAATAATACTGCAGACATTATAAAGTTAAATTGATTAATGCTTGTAGTAAATTAAGACCTACAGATAAAGGACCATGTTAAAATCTCAGTAGTAGATCAGTGCAGGGTTTGGACAGTGGCCCATAAATGATGCCTAAGTCCAGACATTGAATAATGAAAAGAAAACAGGTATGGATTGCTGAACTGACTAGGAGTATAACACACTGCACTGAATGAGATGTGTGTAAAATAGTATGTGACCATATGTGATCATCTCATAACATGTAATACCCAGGGTGGAATTGTATGGCCATCCTTAGTACTGGCCCTTCCAACACTCTCTGTACCTGCAGAGTTCTGCAGAGTGTTCAGGATAACAAAAGCAACTTTGATGACCAAGCAGAGAAGTGGATTTCAAAATGGAGAGGACTACACAGGGAATGCCTTTCAGTCTTGTGTCTCTGAACACCTCTGCTGACCACCAGTGTGGCATGGGGAAGGAGGCTGTCGTGCAGGGAGCCCGTCATTTAGGTACAAGAAGGGCGAACCATCTCACAGAAGATTTTGCTCAGTACAATCTGTGCTTGGAAGGTGGGGAAGTGGCAGAGGAAGAATTTTGGAGTGCTGTATATTGGCGTATTTGGGAGGCTTTGCCAAGAGCCACAAAGATGTTTATGTGGTATTTACCAGTGGCAAAAAAAAAGTATTGCAAAAATTAATTATCATTTGTGCAGTAGTTTCAAAATACTGGACGGATGAAGGGGATTAAGAACATTACAAGGTAATGCAATAGGCTGCACTTGTTGTTAGTCAGTTCCATTGCTGAAAGTCTTTGTTGGTGCTATTTTCTTACAAGGAGGTGGTACAAAACATTTCTCTTTCTCCACATCTTTGTCACATTTTGTCTTGAATAGCATGCTAATTGAGTAGTGGGAAAGGAAGGCAATACAGAAAAGGCAAGTGAAAAACTTGAAATAAAAAATATACTTAAGTTTGGTGGTGATGATAAGAATCTCAGATTTTTGGATGGAAAAAGAATCATAAATGGGGTAATCAGATGGAGAAATTCTATGATCAAATTTGCTTAGAGGGTTAGGGGTAAGATGGTAATCCTCAAAGGAGATGACTACAGCCTGGGTAGATTCAGGTGTCTTTTGGGGGTTTAAAAAGGCCTGATTTGAGAAACATACACCAGAAGTTATGTTTGCGGGCTGTTTTGTTAATTTCTTGAATCTTTGTGTGTGCTTGTTTTCTTATTTTTGTGCTACCTGAAGGATAACAGAATTGACTGTCCGTAGAGCCCAAATGCAGAGGCAGTTGTTTAGAGAGCCCGGGTACTGATGGACATGTGCAGTATTGACAAGGCCTTTGAACTTTGGTTTCAGTTCAGTTTGGTTACAACATTCTCTTGCATCAGACAGGAGGAGGGACTTCCATTCCAGAAACTTTAAAAAGCGCATTTGGGAATCATCAAAAGAACAAATACTGGAGATGCAGAACATGTAATAAACTGATCCTGCGTAAAGATAAGCCTGACGACTGAAGTTCATGAAGACATACCCAAAGTAACTTTAAGCGAGCCTGCTCACGTGCAGATAACAATACTGCTGTGGCAGAACAGACGTTGATGTGGGCTGACTGCTCAAATGCTATCCAGCTTTTCGTGTGTCCTTTAGGGCAGGTACTGACTCACTGCTGGTCTTGCCTATGCTACCAACAAGTGAGCGGGTAAGCCAACCTTCTTCTTGAGGTCAGAAACCGAAATGAATTGCCAATTTCACAGCAGGTTGTATTACCAAAACAAATCCTGTAAACCTCAATCAGTGGAACATTGTGAGCTTTATCATGTTATTTATTCCTGGAAGAACTTCTTGCTCAAAGAGTAAATTACTAATACCTGCAATAGGAAAAATGAAACAAAATTTCTATGGTGTCAACATAGCATGAAGAAAGATCATTTCATTTTGCTGAGAGGGACTGGAGAACAGGACTTCACAGGTAACTGCTGGTTGCTCCAGAGATTTGTGACTGCTAACATGTTGCCACATTTAATTAACGTGGTGACAGAGTGAAGAATTTAATGCAACATTTTCTTCCTACTTCCAGTTTGGCTGGTGGAGAATGAAGGTAGCATACTAACCTCTTTCCACACTTGGGTATGCATTTTACAGTTATTATAAGTGCAAGGTGATTGCATAACAACGATGAAATATTTTACAGTTCCTAGGCATTGCGAGGCCAGCTATTTTGACATGCTGTGTCAGTTATCTGGGAGTTTACAAATGTGGACCTGTCTTAATAAAGAATATAACAACTGACCTGCGATTTCTTTTTTCTTTTGTGTTTTGTACATTAACAAAAACTATTCTAGCAGCTTTAGTGCTGTTTCTATATTTTTCCCAAAATTCTCAGTAAATAAGTTGATTATTTGTTGGAAAATGCAAAAAGCACTATGTCTCTCTCTTCCCTGAATACAACCAAATGCCTCTCAGAAAGGAACTTCACAGAAAATAGTTTAGAGGACGTTCAGATATGTTTGCAAGGTTCTCCCTCACTGCTTCTGTGTTGCCAGTCTCAGATACTTCAGGTAATGGTCTCATACAGCTCTTGTTTCTATACCTCACTTCTGTGCCACCCACTTCATGTTGAGATCAGATTTGTAAGTACACCCAATTCCCCCCTTCAGATTTATATACATAGACCCATGATTACTGCTCATCTCAGGAACAGTGAAAGTATCTTTCCTCTCCAGAGGCTTTGGGGGAGCATTTTATCTGTGCTCTCATACTGATTTTGTGTAGATATGTAGATATGTGTATGCATAGTTAAAATTATCCGTATATTACAAGATTTAAAATGTATTTTGCTATATAAATGGTGAGGTTTTATTCTTTGACATAAGTGAACAAAAACTCTTACAACAGAAGAAGAGGACAGCAAAACAAGGATACCAATTAAAGGGTAAAAAAAAAAAGGAAGATGAAAAATACCTCGTGTTCCCAAGTAATAGCAACTGAAAGTCAGAATTGAGCAGACCGTGCTGTCATAACTTATTATTTCTTGCCGAGATTTTAATTTCTTGCCTAGATATCTAATAGCTAGTAAATGGTTAACTGAAATACACTCAGTCTGCATCCTAGTTCACTGTATTCAAGAAGACAGTTTAATAGCCTTTTATAAAGTTTACAATGTGATCCATCATTTCACTGGATGATGGAAAAGAGAGAATACTGTAACCAGAAAACGCCAGTGCACCATGGAAGCCTCCTTCAATGTGGTGCCACGTCACTTTCACGTTGTTGTCCTCTAGCCGTTTCTTGTACAACAGTCCATCATCCCTGAGCACATCGTGCTCACAGGTAATTATACAGGCATCGGGCAGGCGGCAAACAACAGCATCTTCTGCTAACAGTGGTGAAAATCTTGTTTCAAACAGTTCTTTAGTTTGTTCATGGACTTGAGGTACATATGAAGTGGGTAATGGTGGCTCATAATCCTGTTTAAATTTCTCTGGGATAAGATCTGGATTTATCCATTTCCTGTATTTCAAATTCATACACTCAGGGACGTGAGAACCTGCCAAAAGAGCTTCCTTCAGAGAGCAGTCCCTATCCAGGTACTTCAGAATAGAACGGACTATATGTTGCCGAGACAATAGGACAATGAAAGCATTTTTCTGGTGAGATGGCAGGTTAAAGTTCAAGGCTTGGAGAAATGGATAGATCATGACCTGGGCACGTATCTTTGGGATATCTGTTCTATTTACTAGTTCTTGGCAAGCATTAGCAGTAAAAGTGCCCCCTACACTATCCCCACATACGATAATCCGATCGGGATCCACACCATAGTTTTCTGCAGTCTTCAAAAAGTGTACAGTAGCAGCGATGCAGTCCAAATTCTGGGCTGGATACTTGTGCTCAGGAGATAAACGGTACCTGAAATGGACAAGACAGCAATTTCTATAAATATATGTATTTGTAAATTGCTTGAATTTGTTGTCTTAAATGAATCCATGAATTATATTTTTGCAAAATCTTGCCAAAAGCAGTGTTAGTTAGTTTAAAATTTTGCATGCTGAAGCCAAACAGAACAGCTTCCCCTCCCATTTCTGTCAAAATTCAGAGACTTGATTATTGTGGTTTATTCTAGCATAATTTAAGAGCACAGGGACTTGAGTGCAGTTCGATCACCCAGATTATAGAAAACCACAAATTTACTCATTTTCTGGTCTGAGTGCACATGCCTGGGATCAAAGCTCATGCCAGCAGGGAAGCCTGCAGTTCTCTCGTCTGGACTGACTGCATGTGTGTATAGTTGTAAGTCAGCCCTGCTTGCCCAAAGAACCAACCACATTCTGGCTCCCAAGGCTTTTACACTGGGGACACTGAATATTATATTATTATTATATTAATATATATTAGTATAGTATTGTGTATTATTATTACACTTTAACATGATAATAGTAATTTAATAATATTGTATTATAAAACACCACACAGTAAATGTACTGTGGTGACAAAGCAGCTTCCTGTAGACAATTATTTCATTTATTTTGTTAATTGAAACAAGTGGATTACAGGGGAGCAATGTTAAGGTAACAATCTCTTTGTTTAGTTCCTAACCAACAACGTACTGTTGTGTGATGAATAAAGCGAGGCAGGCGTAACAGACGCAAACACCCAGTCAAGGTAACGAGAATGAAATACCAGCCTCGCCTTTGAGAGCAAGATGCATTTTTAATAACCATGGTTCTTTTTTCTCTGTATTTGTGGTCTTAGGTCTTTCTGGAGAATATTAGGTTTAATGAGGAAAAGATAAATACTACCGAGGCAGCGGTGCAGGCATTCTCTGTTAACCCTTCACTGTTTGCTGAGGCACACTGCTTCTGCTTTTCTGTTTTCTCACTATTCTGCTAAATTAATTCAATTGATTCAGAAAGTAAGCATCCTAATAACTGGGGAATAAAAGGATATCAATAGAATATTTCAGAGTGACTTTAAACACATCATGACTCACTCAAACAACATACAGAATATACAATTCATGTTCAAAACCAATTCCTCTTAATAAAATTCTTTAGTAATGAATTTTTTTCATAGGAGAATTTGTTGGAAACTAAAGTTTCTTCATACCATCAGCCATTTTCCATAAACAAAATGTCTTTAAAAGGAAACAGTGGTCCATGTAGTTTAAAAAATATATTAAATTTTAGGCTTATTGTTTACTTTTTAAAATCATTCCTGAAGCCCCCTGAGTATAAGCATGCAATCAGGAAAACAGATTATTATACATTATTGTCAAACAAAGGCAATGATTTTTGTGGTGCTAACATAAAACAAACACGTCTGTTCTGAAAACAGCTGGCATACATACTGGTTTTGTTTATAAGCCCTTGCCAGGTGTATCTCGTTGTCATTTCATGGCACATGCTCGCTCACACATATCGACGACATAAGCATAGACAATACTAGAGCTCAGTTTCTTCTCTTATATTCAAAGAAATGTAAGACCAGAACTTGGGTGGTTCTGGGGCGGAGGCGGGGGAAGCGGCAGAGCTCTGCAGCTCTGGGGGTAGCACTGGGTGCCCCTCACTTACCCAACAGACACGACCACGGAATCGGATTTTCTGGCTATGGACCGGCATATTCTTTCATGGCTTTCTGCAGAACAAGTGTTGTTAATGGAATTAATATCTTAGAATTCTTGAAGCAATATCCTCCCTTTTTTTTTTTGAGACATATTGCCATGATTGAGTTACACAGAGCTAACCAATTAACTGTCTCATTAAAGAGAGTGGACATTTGGTACTGCATCCTCTGTGTGGGCCCCTTGCCTATTTAATGAGCTACTCAAATTTTCTCTAGGGTGGAAATAGACTTTTGATCATCAGAACACAGTGTAACAGTCATATATTTAGGGAAATTGTTGATCTGTAAGGAAAATAAGGATTTATTATTATTATTCATTATTAAGTGCAATTGCTTAGAGTTATTGCAAGGGATAAAATAGCTTGAGATCTTCATAAAAATTATTACATTATTTTAAATTAATTGTAGGAGAGTCTGAGGCGGACTTAGTCGTGTCATATCATTTTGCTGTAGAAATGCTAATTGTCTTACTATAGCTAAGTCTAAATAAATTCTATATTCTAGGCAGAGATTTGACTATTTGCTGGAGAATGAAGGATGCAGCTGGTATGCCTCCAGAGATATCAGTATATTTCTGTGTGGCTAATTCAGGCAGAAATGCAAGGCATCCAAATGATGTTATATTAAAATGTCCGATTATTAAATTATTCCAGGCTGTGGGCAGAAATATGCCTGTTATGATGTATTTAAAGATACACTGGGTTTTTCTTCAGCCTTAATTTTGTCTTTGCTACATTTAAAAGGTTTGGTTTACAGCTGTTTGCTCAATGATGTGTTCTTCTTAAAGGACAGAATCCTAACACCTTTTAATATGTGTGTATGTCTACTGCCTGTAGAAACAGTATCTGTTAGAACTTTGTTAATTATGTGTTTGCAATTATCTGCTTTCTTTAATAAATTAAACTGGAGAAAAGACAACCTAACTGAAGTACATGCATCATGAGCACACATTTAAAAATGGCTGCTGTAGGCCACTGAATTACGATGAGCACTGTTTATAGAAGTGCCAATAAACATGCTGCAGGTAGAGATCAAGAGGAGGAATGCAAGAATTAATAACTTCTGTTAAGTTTTCAGACCAAAAAGAATTTACTTATTTAGCAATGCCACTTACTACAAGGAAGATATATGCCATAAAGGGGGCTATATCCTATAAGGAATAATTTAGATACTAAATAAGAAAACTTTAAAGAGTTAAAAATGTAAAAGCAAACATTAAATGCTTTCTGTCTCTCAATTGCCCAAACTAAGCCTCAGTTACTTCTTAAGTTCAGGAGAATTTTTAAAAATATATAGATAACAACCATAAATATTTCAAAAAATAATTATAAAAATCACATTTTCTCTTTCAGTTCCTTACTTATGCTTCCGTACATCCCGCATCCTCCATGGAAGAAGATGACTCCTCTCCGTTTCCTTGCAGATGGTAATCTTAGCAGGTAAATCCTCACTGGCACCTCATCAAAATTCAGATCCTTTATGAAGAGCTTTGAATCCCTGTATGTCGGCAGTCCATCAAAAATCAACCTTATAAGTTTGTGCTCCTTAAAGATACCCAAACTTTGTAAGTTCTTTGCCTAGATATAACAGGAAAAATGAGAAATTAGTATAGGAAATCTAAGTCTTCCCACTCTATAGGGGCCACAAAAGGCCACAAGCTACCTTTTTCTATGCTGTATTTAGGAGAAATGTATTGGTTATTTGCTACTTTATAAGATTTCCACAAATAACTAGTGGCTTTGTGATTTCACTTGTGAAAGTGAAAATGTACATCTTCATGATTTGAGATACCATTATTTCTGGAGGAATGTTGCAATACTTGGTCCATGAAATGTATTATATAAATACCTCCTTAAATCTGTGATCTGTTTTCATCACACATAACATCAAGAATTTGCTTAGGTATGCAATTCAGGTGTCGTTAGGCCTGAGGCTCCTTTTTTTAGTCCATGAAATGAAAGAGGCATTTCTAGAGGACAATTCCAATTCAGGTGTGTTAAGTCATGTTCCAGAAATGTCTGTTTGTCTCCATAGATTATAAAGGGAGACTATCTACTTCAGATGCCTCAGTTGAAGTTTTTAAGGTTAGGTGAGATGAAAATATCCCTAGCATGACACCATTGAATGTATTGGGGAAAAAAGACTCATGCCAGTTTGCATGCAAGATGCAGTAACTTACTGGTCTTGGGTCATCTCCATGCCACAGGGTCAGTGACAGCAAGGTTTAAGAAAATCAGTAGTGCCTATAATCAATGAAGAAGTGCTGTTGGCCTAAATGAAGAACCTGGTGAGAATTGTTCTGAATCTTATCTCCTTCTCCATCAGTGAAACCGTTGCCTTTACCAAGATCCTACAGGTATTTAGGAAATGACTCTTCAGACAGTTTCTTAAATCTATCAGGGAAAACAGATACTCTGAAGACAGGGTAGGTTTTTTGAATGTGTCAAAACATTTTCTTATACAAAGCCATTCAACTGCCGATAATTGAGATAGCCTGAAGATCACACTGGAATCCTCCTTTATTTTGAACATGGGTTGTAAGTGACGCATTTCCTACTAAGGACAACATTTCTTTCCCTATTAAATGGTGACTTAATTGCCATTACAGACTATTACAATTTGTCCTTCTGGAATGATGGTAATCATAACAAGCAATTTGCAAATTGTGTTGTTCTCCTCTGAGCAACAGAAGTATACATGTACATTCTGTGTTAATGCCTCATAAACTAATGGCCAGCTATGGTTTTGTAAGCTGATCTTTCCGACCTTGTGTATCTTGTGTATTTTTTCCAAAAGTGGAAACCCAGAGATGATCTGGAGTTTTTTGATAACACACTGTGCCACCACTGCCAGCAGTACTTGGGGTATTTTAAGTCCCGGTTCCTAGCGACAAATGGATAGGTATAGTTCTTGCCTTACATTTGAAAATGCACTTTCTTAGGTATCCTAGAGAAAGCAGAAGATCAATATAAGAGTCAAGGCAATCCTGGCAGAAACCACAGGGTCTATATAACTTTCTCCAAAGAGGAATTTTCAAAAATTCTAGTGACTCTTAAGTCAGTGGTTTTGTTGAAGTGATGATTTTGGAATAGTTGAAGTTAACAGAATTGCTGTACTGTGTTTATTTTATTTAATCTTATCTGTACTTTCTAACATCCCTGTTTTTTTAGAGCCTTCAGATGACAGATAATAATATATATGATAAACTTGATATCAGAGTATTCTACCTAAATATCCTCTTTCCATTTCTTATCTTAGGAGCTCCTGGCATTACAGAGGCATCTTCAATATCAGGGAAGAAACTGTCATGAAGGAGAATGGGGAATTTGGTATGTGTTCTATTGAAAAACTTTTTCTTGATCAATAATTACAAAATACTTCAGAACCAATAGCAATAAACTCAAAAAGTAAAAGGTATGACTATTCCTAGACAGATGTGATTGGTATTAGTAGGTGAAACATATTGTATAAACCAGGTTCTAAAATGTGTATATGTGTAAGAAAAAGAGGACTCAGATCAGCATGTCAGTATACCTTTACTTGTGAAAGAGGGTCTTTCTTTGAACAACTATTTGCTGGAATGTCTAAATTCTGGCACAGACTTGCTTTTTACGTGAGAGATCATATGGTGAGCAGATTTTTACTTTAAAAGTAATTGTGAAATCACATATGAAATAGCAAAAAACACTCAATTTGAGCTTCATGGACTTACAGACTACATTTGACAGTCTCTCTGTCTCGGTTACCTTGAAGTGTTATGCTTTGCCAACCAGAATAATTATGAAAGCTTTATATCACAGTATAATATGCACGGTCTAAATGCAGATCTGTAGAAATGGATTAAAAGAAAAGCTAGGATATGAGCTAGTAGGCTTTCTCTCATCTTTTCTGTTTGAGATTGTCATTGATTTCTTCAAGACAGACAATGTGCACAGATGCAGCAGGAGCATAATATGTATGGCACCTACGCTCTTAGAAGATACACGTTTAACTGCTGATGTAGCTTTTCTAAGAGATATCCCAAATAAGTGGAAGAAAAAAGCAGAAGACTTTCCTGTGTTGCAGAAAAAAAGAGGTCTTTGCTGCAACATACATGACAGGGAGTACAAACAGATATGTCACTGGCACAACAAGAGCAGCATTCATAAGAATGAGCAGGATATGTTCATTGCACGTATGCAATGCACAGAGCATCATGTGCTTTGTAAGAAAGCACTGTGAAGTGCTCACTATGAGGACTACTTCTCTGAGTATAAAAATAAATCCAGAAATTCATCAGAAGTAGTTGTATAAAGGTTTTTGAAAGCAAAGAGCTCAAGAAAATTAAATTCCGTGCATAGAAAATGCTGAAATGCATCTTTAAAACTATCCAGAAAAGGAAGTTGAAAATTCTGGAACATTAAGTGGAGGTAGAATATGTACTGTTGCAGAACAACCACTTAGAACCTGTAGAAGTAGCATCAGTAAAAAGAAACATCTGAAATAATCTTTTCATCGAACCAACTATAGAAGGATAGAGGACATAATAACATACAGAGATTTTATTATATTAAGTTTATATATAGCTTAACATGAAGAGCAGTCTGAGATATGTAAGGACAGCAACTCTTCTTTCACGCCAGACAGTGCAGAAGGGTAGATGGGGTGTAGGCCATTGGAGGATGAGGGACCTGATTTGGTGAATGCTGTTATGTGAGTTTAAGCAATCCATGTAAGTCATTAATTGATTATAGTGCCCCAAATGACTTTTCAGGATGTGGGCCTTAGTTACTGTGTTCAATACATATAACTAGGGGATTAGAGAACACCTCTGCTTGAGATGAGCCCCGTACAAACACTAATGAAATCACTCTGGGGTTTTCCTGCAGACTTTCTTTTGATGTGATATCTGCCAAATGTGACAGGGCTTAGGCTACTCTTGTCTATTCCTGTTGTCTTTTTTGAAATTTTCTGGGGCAAAAGCTGTTTCTTACTCTGTTGGCAAAGCACATAGCACAGTGAGTCTAGTTTACAAGAACTTAAATAATAAGTAGTAACAGCTCTAACTGAACCTGCTTTGGCCAGGAGGTTAGATTAGGTGACCTCTGGAGGTCCTTTCCAACCTACATGGTTCTATGATAATTCACCAAGACACAGTAATTCAGCCACTGCAGAAATAAGAACAGAATCATAAGTAAGAAAATTGCTGCACGTAAATTAAAATTTAAGAAATCACCTCAAATAAATCAAAGTGCAGTAAGATACAGAAGGTCCAGTTATTATTGTTCAGCCCTTTTGTCTTCCACAGGACCAATCATTTCATTATAGAAGGCAATCAAGTTACAATTGCAGTATAAACATGCAAATCTCAGTATTTAAAAGAGCTTACTTCATGTAGGCTGCTTTTATATACAGTATTAAAATACCAAATCAAATTTTGGCCTTTGCCTTTAATCTGTGTTACTGTATGGTTCCTATTACACGCAGTTGCAATACTTAAATGCTACATTTGTAGTTCTAATCAATTTTTTCCTTTCCTGAAAATCACAATATCACATAGCATGATAAACTCACCAGAATTTCCACCAGAGTATATAAGTAGTGGTATAAGCTGAGCTTTGATGGCTGGTCAATTCCAGGAGGAACTGTTGCCTTGAAAGAATCATAAGTTGCAATTAAAACCAGTAATAAAAAAGCAACTAGAATTCCTGCTATTAGTGCCAGAGCATAAAAGAATTCCATTTTCCTTTGGTGGGGATGATCTACTAGAGAACTGTTCAATATGATTCTGTCAATATTTATATGCTCCAGACTAACTCCACAGAGAAGTCATTTGCATACCAAAATTCCTCCGCCCTCCTACAGATCAGGCTGCCAGATGCTAGCAGCATGCAAACATCCGGCAATGCCTGCTATTACAGCTTTGTTTAGCATGGCCAACGTTAATGCCTACAATGCTCACACTCACTAGTCTGTATATTCCAAAATTGTAAATTGTCTTTTTTTTTTATCTAGTTGAATTGTATTCTGATTTATGGGCCTGAAAAGCTATGTGAGATTTTTTCCAAGTGTACTAGTCACTGTAATGAAAGAGACTACCTCTGCTTATGAACATATGGAGGACTGGCAGTGCTGAACTCCACTCTGCTTGTAAGGCTTTATGCTGTGGTGGTGTTACGGTTTAACTCGGAGGCAGCTCAGCACCCCACAGCC
>VXAA01005663.1:0-48286 GCA_013399115.1 Anseranas semipalmata
AGGGGGGGAGAGAAAGAAAGAAAAGGAGGGCAAAAAAGGAAAACCACAACAAGGGCACGCATTTCTCTTGGAGGAGAGCTTCAATTTTACTGTAATTGTCTGAAGAAGAGCCGCTTTGATCTGCAGAATTATTATTATGCTTCAAATGCCTGCCTGCTAATGTCCCAGCTGTGCTGTGGCACGGGCACGCCAAGAGGACCAGAGGCTGACGCGGGCCGTGCCCGGCCACAGGCCCCTCTCGCGGCCGCACGTCCCCGGCACAGCCAACCCAAGCGGGCCGGCCCCGCGTCGGTCCTTGCCTATCAGCCTCACCCCACCGCGAGCCGAAGCACCGGGAAAAGACTTTCAGGCCCTCAGCGTGTCTCCTGTCTTACATCGTTACCTGTTAATGTTGTGAAATTCTTTCTTCCTATTAATTAGAACTAAGCAATCTAATGCAAAGTGGGTGAAACGCGTCTCCCCCGTTCCCCATGGACTTGGCCACGCGGGACGGGATGCGGGGCTGTGCCACAGCGAGCACGACCCCAGCCACCTTCCCGGCATACGGTGGGGCTCCGGTTCTTCTGGCTTGGCTTTGGTGCCGTTCCCTGAAATCTGAAGAAGTCCCGCGGACGCAGCAGCCCCTGCGCGCTCCCTCGCCCCTCAGGGCCCACCTCCTGAAGGCGTTTGACACTGCGAAGGCCGAATCATTCCACAGAACATAACGAAGCTCAACTGCTTTCCTGTTTTCTTGCTCCTACACGCCACCTCTGTACTTGCACGAAAACACATTACATGAATACAGACAGCCTACAATATTTGATTCTATACTTTTGTCTCTTTTTTCTCCAGTCTGCAGCGTGCGGCCGGGACGACCTGCCCGTCAGGACAACGTGGTGTTTTTTGGTTCTTTCATGACCAGGGACAGAGCCTTAACACCACACCACACTGACATCTGTTTCTTGTGTGTCACTTACACTCAGATAAAAACTTTAGAAAATGTCTGTTCAACAATATTATCAAAGTTATTTGAAAAATCCATATTTAATGACGGTGTTTTTCAAATCCCTCATTCTGCAAAGCCCCGCTCTTACATGCTGCCTCGTTCCGAGGCCATGGTGGCTCTGCCCCCTTGGCGCTGGGGCAGCTCCAACTGCCCCCCGACCCGTCCGGAGCAGGGCTCAGCGCCCATAACTGCGAGCCAGCCTGGCACTCGCTGCGAGCGGGACGCGGGAAGTGAAGCAGTCAAAAACAGACACAGCCTTCAAAGCTGGGCTGCGCCCATTCTGCTGTACAAGGTTCTTGAAGGAAGCAGAGGCAAGTTGTATCAAAAATATCTTTCCATGCATCAGCATGCCAGCAATTCAAAGTTCAGCACTTTGATCTATGCCATCTAAAAACAAGTTCAGCATCCCAGAAATTTAGGATTTTCTAGGGGGTTGGTGTGCACATGGTCACACTGGGAAGAAAGAGTGCTTTGCACTGTCATCTTTCTCCATACAGTTTATTTTAAACATCCCAAACTTCTGCTCTGTGGAGAGCTGACGTTTGTGTTTGAAGAAGGAATAATTTTTTAATCAGACAGATGAGTTGTTCTTCAAATGTAACATTTCTTAACCACAAAGTACAATTTTGAGGTCTAGCATAGATAGTATACAGTCACTGGTGATAAGATACTGGTGACCAAGTACTTTTGTGACTCGCTAAAATAAGAATAAGAATTTTCAGATTTTACAGCTATCCAGTGAGTAAAGCACTCTCAGTCTATGAAGTTTTCAAGATATACAATTGAAAATCTTCCCATTATTATATACAGAAAGACTACTTTGCGTAAATAAAGGTTTCTAAAATCATACTTGTGCAATTTTTCTCTGCTTGTATAGAGTCAGATTCCTAGTAACTGGCAGTCTGCCTTCACATGAAGAAGTCTATGAAAAATGGTACAAATAATTTCTTAAAAAGTCTCTAACATCTTTCTGAAATAGTTTGCCTGTAAAATATGTAGCATGCACAAAATACACTGAGATGTGGCATGGCACAGAGAATTTATTGGCATTAGTCTGGGATGAGCCACATAAGTCATGCAGGGCTTCGCTACTCATAAGTACTGCAGTCATCTCAAACTCATCAATAACACCTTTACTCTGTTGCATCCTAGCATGAACTGTGTAGCTATCTAAGCTATAAACATACACAATTTTTCAGTCAAAAGAATAATAGGCAAATAGCTGGATTTCACTCATTTTGTGTTCTTCAGGTAGTAAAATAGATACATATTTAATGTACACACCAAAAAGTACAGTGCCAAGAAGTAAAGAGAGTCATATTTCCTGTTTAGGGTATGGATGGCTATATTTTGTGGCTGTACAGCTAAAACTATATGTGCGTGCATATAAATATAGATAAATATCTGTAAAGAGAGAATCTGCATACCTTCAATGGTCAATGAAATAGAGGGCTGGGTAAGTGTAAGACAAAGTACGTGATAAAAATAATCCTTATTTTCATATACAATGATGAACTCGAGTAAAATTCCTACTTAGAAACGAGAACTTGAGGTTATACAATGTCCTCTCATACTGCTCCTAGAGGTTGCTGTTGGACATTGCTCTTTTGCTTTCTAATTTCACTAATTGGTCGTTAAGAAGTCTGTATTTCTAATTCTGCCTTTGCCAGCAACACACTATGGGTCAGCAAATAAATTAATCTACCTCTACACCTCAGTTTCTCCAACTGCAAGACAGGGAAACACATATCCATCACTAGGTCCTGTAGGAGCTAATCTGTTAATGTTTGTATCAATCAAGTTGTCAAGTGCTATTTAAGTGCTTATTATTACTCATACAATAATTCTCTCCTTCAGGGCTCTGTAAGTTTGTAAATGCCTCTTTCATCACACATGTGAAGTTCTTTTGGGGGCAAGCACGATGATCTGGATTACAGGCTGATGAAACTCATCTCTCTATAGGTGGTTTCATCGCACCAAGCGCTCAGCAGCAAGGCAGACAAAGTATTCCCTGGTTTTGCTGCCATGCTGCAGAACACCTTGCCCTTCTTTGTTTCACCACACTTCCCCCAGCTGCACTGTGCACCAGCTCAGGGAACTGATGCAGCTCAAAGATGTATTTGTACCTGACGCCCGAGTACCACCAAGGGTGTAACCTCAGGGGAGCGTCCTTTCCAAAAGACAAGTGTTACACAAGGGTCTTTGCCTACTTTAAGTCTGCTCTTCTTCCTGTGCGCGCCCTCCTTTTTGGCCTAGTAATTGTTCAGGACAATTCTGAGGAAATGCTGTTTACCCACAGCATCCTTTGCTCTGGTCCCGAGAGAAGCTCTTCATCCAGGACGTGCAGCCCTAAAACCCCTCGGTGAAGGGTCCCTCCCTGGTTCACGTGCTCTGCCCTGCTTCTACACCTGGGCAGGAGGGACGAGCCTCGGATCACCACTGGCGACACCCTCGGAAGCACCGTCCTCCGCCTGGCAGACACGCGGTGACAGCGGGCCGCGCAGCGCAGCCGGACGCCCTGCGGAGCTCCGGGCGGAGCACGCAGCCGGGCCGCGCGTGCCACCAGCTGCACGTTTCGGAGAGCGCGCGGCTGTTCCGCGTCAGCCGAACCGTCACCTCACGCAGCGACGAGAGCCTGCAGGTTTCTCATCACCTTATAGTCACGATGCACTGCTGCCATTGGATCATGGCAATGTAAACCAGTATACCAGCTCCTACGCCATGAGGTAGTGCTCTTTACCTACACAACTCTCACCTGCATGGAAGGCGAGCAGCGGTGCAGGCAGGCGCTGGCGGGGGCTCGGAGCCTGCTGTCACTGGGGGCTTCTGCAGAACACAGCAGCTGTATGTGCTCTTCTCGCCTTCTCACAACACGAGTTCTGTCTACTGGCACCAGTGAGCTAAATACAACTTATAAAATATTGAGCAGATCTTCATAAGAAATGCAACTAAAAATAGTGACACTTTAATTATTATCTTTATGCTCCAGAAATATCCCATCAATATGAGGAGCAGATAATTCACAATGCTGTTTCAGCCACCCTGCAGAATCAGGAGATATTGGTGCATCATCCATACCAGGCGTGCAAAAGTCAGTGCAACGTGTCCATGTATGTAGCCTGTAGTTATTTATCAATCATCTGTGCATGCGCTTATTAATTTAATTTACAGACGTTTATATTGTAGGGTATGAGATGATAAATTCAGAAGAAAAATACTGACGCGCAGAGCTGCTGTCTCGCTCGGTATGATCCTCGTGCCCTGGCCAGCTCATACAGCTGAAGTAATCTGGACCTTCCTACCCGCAATCTGTTGCTAACAGTAGTCCAAAGAATTGAGAATCTTGGAAGAGAAGAATTTTAGCAAATCTCTTCCATGTGATTTTCTCCACAGTGGTCTCGAACAAACCAGTTCTTCCAACCTCTAGAGATCAGTTTAATGAGTCTTCTGCCCGCAACAATTGATCCTAGGGAAATTAGCGAGATTCTGTTCTGAAACATGTGGCTGTTAATATGTCAGCAAATTATGTAACTTCCAGTTTTTTTTGTATTTCCAACAGAAGCTGTGCTACGTGCACAATTGCAAATCTCTCAGTAAATCACGTAATAAATAAATAAATGTCTCTGCATAATTACTTGTTAAATAGCTCATTTTCCCAATGCTCCAGCAATGACAGTCAGCTGCCTGAACTCAAAGACAATCAGTTTTGATGCAAAACATTGCAGGATTCTTTTAAACCCATATTTCTTTTCATGCTTACCCTATGGTCTGTTTTTCCTTACGATTTTATGTAGAACTCTATTTTTCCTTTAAATATATATATTTTTATGTTTACTCAATGCACCAAGCATGAAGGAGGCAAATGGCATTAATTAAACACATGGCTGGACGTGCTGACTATATATATTATTGACATTTCACTCTTTCTACTATCTCCAAGTACTTCTTGCTATGTGATACACGAGTAAACTAGCAGAACAAATGATGCCGTATATACTGCTAGGTCCAAATATATGCCTGAGCAAGTCAATATGACAGCTCGTGTGGCAAACGGCTCTGAGCGCCAGTGATTCATTCACAGGCATCTGTTAAGGAAGAGGAGAGGCGAGTCTGTCCTCGGCCACGCTCGGCTTTCCAAAGACTCCTGCCACGGATGGGATGGCTTCAGCGCCAAAAGACGTGCCGACCAGCAGCCCTCCAGTCGAACGCGGAGGGGCCGTCCCTGTGCTGGGCTTGGAGCCGCGCTCTGCGGGGACGGGCAGCGCGGGGCTGAGCTCCCCGGCGCGAGGCCGAGCAGAGCGGCTAGGGACGAGCAGCTTCTCCGCAGCTCCTTTTGTTTCCTTTCCTTAAGGCCAAGCACGTGCTTTAAAGAGCATTTTGACTATATTTGAAATCAACGTTTGTAATCATTTTCATCTCTCTTCCATTTTCTTGAACAGTCTAGACCTGAACCACCCCTTGGTTCGGGCCTGTGATTTCTGGCCCCTACTTTCTAAAATTATTTGAGTTAGTTCTTCCCTGCCAGAAGCTCTGCCAGCTCAGTGTTTGTTCTTCACTTTCAGGGGTATTTTATTTATTTTCGTCACTCTCAGCTATTGAAATTGGCAAGAACAAATTTAGATAATGAGCCTTAATAACAGTTTCTCCCATAAAGTTACCTATTTATCTCCTACTGTAGTGGTTAAGAAAGCACGAAAATGATGGAAAAATATAGGTGTAGTGATAAGTCTCTGGGACTGATAGTGAATAATTTAAAATAGTCTTTATCCGTGGGGTTATGCTTGGAATCCACCCACTCCGTGTGAACCTTTCCCAGCCCCTCAGACTCCTCCTTTCCTAATACAGTAATATCCTCTCTACACAGACAAATAAAACCCTGTTTATCTAAACCTTTTAATCCAAATCTGTTCCATCTTTCAGCCTGTATCACTTACCCAACAGCTACCACCTTTATCTGAACGTTCTTGATGTCCTGGATCACTCCGGATAAGCCGAGCTGCCAAGGCGCACACGCAGCACGTGCTGCCAGCTGTCTTTCAGAGAGGCTCGCTTACCCCACGGGAAAAAGGTTCTAAAGTTATCAGTAGCAAAGATTTTTCTGCCAGCATTTCCCATATAAACATTACTGATGCAAATGAGAGGCAGCGGCGGAGGAGACTGGGTTTTTATTCTAAGCAGCAGGACTGACGCAGCTTTCAGACCTCCTCGCGGCGCTGCGAGCGGCGGCACGGCCCCTTCCCCTGCGCCCGCTGCCCCCGGAGCGGGGCTGCGAGGCCACGGAGGGCCGGCCTCGCCCCAGGAGCGCGCTCCCGGAACAGCCAGAGCTCGGCCTCCGGCCTCGTGCAGCACAGGTGCGCCCTCCCCGCCAGGGGCGATGTCAGCGTTCTGTCCGTAGTTATTTATCCATTTTTAATGGCAGTGAGAAACACAAGGGCGTTCTTTGCTCAGAAGACCCCGATGCAGAAAATTATAAAAACCAGCCGTAATTTCCGTCTTTCTATTTCCAGAACTATCTGCGTGTAGTTGCAGCGTCCAGTTGAGCCCTGTCTATATCCACATTTCCCTCCAGCACTAATTAGTAATGCAATCCCACAAAGAGTGAAGTTGCCCGAAACCTCCCCTCACTCACAATGATTTATGTTCAATTTGTACAAATGGAGAAAATGAGATTTCAAATTTCAATGCCATTTCTGCAATGAGGTGATTAAAAGAGAGAGAGGTATTGCGTTCTACTGTATAGAATATTGATCCCAGTGCTATTTTCCTTAGCAATAACCATTAGCTCAGTATTATTTGCAAACCTCTAATGTGAACCTGGAGATGTAATTTACATTTGTGCTTTACTTATTTGCTTTAACAAAACAACACAAAAGCTTTGGGTCTTTCAATCTATCCTTATTGTCAATAAAATTAGCAGTTCATAAAAAAATTAATGTATATGCAAAACCATCACTTCCGTGTAAACTACATGAAGACTGTAAATGTTGCTCAGAACAAAAGGGAGATAAACTATTAAAAGCCTCTGGCCATTTAACAAATTGAATACCAAACGAATTAAGATGGAGTTCCCTTTTGTCTCCTCCTTTAATTTCTGGGCCCCTGGGAGCCTGCAAAAGTTTCGGAAGTATGCGAGCGTCTCCCTCGAGAAGCGCGGTGCTGACAGGGGGTGCCTGACGGGAACACAATAGCAACAGAAGACACGCTCCCGCTCACAACTGCTGCTCCCGCTGTTGCCGCCGGGAAGAGTCGCCAGCCGTAACCTTTGCAAGCCAGCACAAAGTGCACACGCGTGCACGGGCACACAGGTGCCCGGGCACACACGGCCTGCATACAAATGCTTCCGGGGAGGAGCTGGGAAAGAGAAAGCGCAAGGCAGGCGCGCAGTCACGGAGCCGAGGGGCCGGCGCTGCCGCCGCTCAGGTGGCCGCGTGCCACCCGACGAGGCCGGTGCTGCCCGAGCGCGGCTCGCCGCAGAGCCATCAGCTGCTGCCGGGCAGAGTTCAGGAGATGAGAACAAGAAAAGGAGAGGGAGAAAGGGGGGGAGAAAAAGCTAATGACCCATAATTGCCATGATAGTGGAATAGGGCCCAGGCAGCTGTTTTACATTCCTGGTATGTATAGTATGCAAATATCTACAAAGGGCCGACACAGTTTCTCTATTGTGGATCCTGAGGGTAACCAAATTAGCCTTTGGCAACCATGGTAATTGGGAGGTGCTGTTCCCATTAGGAGTCCTGCAAATTATGAAGAAAAATGGACCAAAGGCTTTGTCACAAATAATAATACCAAGAAGAAAAGAGCAGGCGGCTGTCTTTGCTTTGCTTTTCTTTCTTCTTTCTTTTCTTTCTACATTGTGTTGTTAATATCCCTCTGTTTAGCAATAAGGAAACGGTCCCTGGTGCGCTGCCGGACCCTCGGGGGCTCTCCCCGGCAGCGCCGCGTTCGGGGAGCGCCGCGCCCAGGACAGCAGCACGGCTCCGGCGGCAGCCTGCGGCCAGGGCCAGCAGCAGCTGGGGCTGCAGGGGAGGCAGCAGCTTGCGAGCGCTGCTACTGACACAGACCAAATCGCACGCAGAGTGCCAGCCAAGTTTTTTCTCCCCAACTTTGATTCATGCAGCTAAATACAGATTTGTTCTCTGAATCGCCCAACTTTGCTGCGCAAGAGCCTACATTTGCCACTAATGATTCGAGTTTGTCTTTCACTCTTCCCGCCCTCTTTGATCATTCCATACTTCTGAATTCTGGCGTGCAGAACACCGTTTGATTGTTACGATCCACAAAAAGCTCACAACTGCCACGTTCGAGCGGAACTCCCAGCTGTGCAACCACCAGCCGCACCACGAAACCCAGCCGGCTATCCCGCCCCAAGAGCACGCTCGCCGAGCCCACGAACCGGGATCCCACGGCTGGGGTCACGGTGCCGGGAGGAGACCCACGGCCATCGCCAGGCACAGGCAGCGCTACGCCTCTGACCTCCCCGAAATCACTGGGACGATGGAAACGGCGAAGCGGCCTCATTTGCTTTTGCATTGCTTCCTGCACGCTGCGTATTGCATCTCCTGCCCGAGGCTGACAGCTACGGCCCTGGGTTCCCTCCGGTTCAGTACAGATAAAGCAAGGTGCCGCACAAGGGCTGGACAGGGCCATCTGCAGAGGCTTGCTGCTACTTTGTCCTAGAGTGCTAATTTTAGGCCTAACTCTTGTTTTAAATTTTATCTAGCTTTTTCCTGGTATCAAGGTTTAGGACATCAATTACAGTTAATATAACTTTAAGAGGGACAACAATAACATTTCTGATTTACAGTCCAGAGAACAGAATAAACAGGAGCAGAAACAGAAAAAAAGTGTTTGACTACGATAGAAAAAATATATAAGAAAAAGTGTATTAAGTAGGATGCCGGGCAAGGGAGTCTCCCCCTGGCGCCGCAGACCTTTTGTAAATGGACCATCAGACGACCAAACCAATGTGCTACTCTAGTTCTAGATCCGGATTCAAAGGACAGAACTAAAGAGAGCACAAAGGTAAGCAACCAACACCATATTCAGGATTTATCTGGATTTTAGAAAATGACAGTTCTCAGTGGAGAAGCTAACGCTGTCTGATGCACACACACACGATGACCACAGAGGTACTGAGTGGGAGCTCCTTAAGGATCTGACTTGAGGCTGAGTGCCTTTGACTGCCATAGCACTGAACCTTTCCCAGAATGAAACTTTGCTTTTTTTTTAAATAAAGCTGAGCCGAGGCATGTAGCTCTTCAAATAAAGGGAAAAGCTGCGGACAGCCCCAGCCCAAACCGAAGGTGGGAGCATGCCAGGCAGACAGGAGCATCTCCAGGTAGTGCTCCAACCTGCCCAGAGCATCACTCCCAACACCTTTGTTCCCAGGTTTGGATAAAAGAGACAACTTCGGCTTCACTGAGCGCACTGGGGGATCCAGCAACATGGCAGAGACACCCAGGATATGGCTGATGGCGAGACCTTTGGAATGCAAATTGGGAACATCTACTCTGTGGACCCTAACATCGCTTTTTGTGAAACAGATACCAATTTACTTGGCACTAGCACGGTTATTACACTTCTAATACCAACAAAACCTGCCAAACTTTAGGCACCTGAAGATTTTTTCTGGCAGGAAATTAAGTGCCTAAGAGACTAACTGGCCATTTTGAAGACACATTTTAGAGTGAATTAACTACTACTGTATAAATTTCACTTTAAGAACTCTTAATTTCTTTAATATGCATCTGAACTGCCCTGACAAGGCTTACGTAATCCTGATCTCCTCGTTGTCCATCTTGGACGGCTGCTCAGAGGTGTGCTCCTGGCAGGCCCATGCACCCCAATTTCCTTCCCGTGGAAACCAGGGGGTGAAGGCAGCACGGCACATGGTAACTTTCCAATCATTGACTATTATCTCCTAGAACAGATACCCACCACAGGAAAAGTTCTCGTGTTGGTACTAATCAATGTACAAGATTTTTCTGTTGCGTGGGAGCCACCTTGTTCTGAGTAACACATGTAGTCTGATTTTTTTTTTTCCCAACTGCATGCACTCCCCTACTAATTCGGTGTGAAATTATGGCCAACATTAGCCAAATTCAGGTTTTATGCAAGCAACAGAAAGTAGTAAGCTTTTCCTACGGGATATAAATGGCCCACGAAGATAACACTGCAGAAAGGAGCCGAAGATCCCAAGACCCACTCGTGCACCTGCAGTGCTGACAGCTTCCCACATCCATGCCGTGGGGACCGCCCCCATGCGGCCGGGGACACAGGCAGCCAGTGAATCATAAGGCAGGCCATGTATCAGAGCTGCCTGAAATGATTCAAGAAATTTGGGACCACTCACTCAGAGGCAAAACATATGGCATGGCAGAGCCTAACTAGAGAAGCTAGAAAAACAGTATTGCGATTGGCAAGTTTCTGCCAGGTGGGCTAGCGGAAAATCAGGCTGGTTTCTAGTGCCCCGTTGTCTTTATTTGCTGGGGAACGCCCAAACCGGAGCGATACCGTACAGCAGGTCATATCAGATGAGCTGGTTCAAATCGGAGAAGGGAAAATTCCCCCAATGACCTACGCGCACTTGCAGCACCGTCACTGCACCTAAACCTGCACTGCACAGCACCTCAGCCCTCTGGAGGCTGAGACTGGAGCGACCTTCCCCATTCGGTCCCGGTGCCTCGCGCCAGCTTCCCTCGGAGAGCCGGCACCGGAGCCCCGCGGGTTCTGGTGGGACGCAGCGCCGAGAGGCGCGGGGGGTGGCTGGCGGGGGCTCCCCACGTGGTGCCACCCCCGCCGCCGGGGGCTGCGGCGCTGCACGCCCGCTCCCCCCGTGCCCTTGCCCCGTGACCAGGCCCAGGGGCGGCTGTGCAGGCTGGGAGGGCACGAAGGGCTCCCAGTCTCAGCAAGATTCAGAACAACAGCTTCGGGAACCTACAGTCACGGTGGTGGCTGTAAAATCCCAACTGGGGAGCTTCACCCAATTCACAGAAAAAAAATAAAACAATTCCCATGTAGAACACTAGAGTTTTAATTTTTCATACTCAGACTAACTCTTCATCTTAAAACCGCCATAGTAAATCTTAGCCCCAGATCTTTATTTTTTCATGGTTTCCCCTCAGGGCCTCTTTAAACAGCCGGCAGAAGAGTCGCTTCCGCTGGAGGTGCAGTTGGCGCGCCGGCAAGTGTACTTAAAGTTTGCGTCTGATCAAGTTATGTGTATTGGATCTGAAACCAGTTAGTCAATTCTTTCAGGTCCCTAAGTGGCGATTTGTGGTAATGTCTACATCAATACTAACAGAGCGGTTTGCTAGCTGGTTTACGTAAAGCAAATGTCTAAAGGATGGAGGGGCTGCCTCCGAGGGTTCTCTCGGTTAATGGAGATGTGGCTGAAAAAAGCAGCACACGGACACAAAAGCAGCGCTGCTTCTAAAAGGCCCAAGCTTCGCAGAAGTGCACAGCCCAGAGGAGATGGCAGGCGGGCACGGCCCAGACACGTTCACCTTACTCACACAGGCGAACGCGTCTGCTTCTCGGCACCTGCCACCGAGCCTGCAGACGCGGACCTCTGCCACCCCCCCGATCTCTGCAGCTCCCTCTGCCTTGGCACCAGGAAACGCAGCTCTGGTGCATTCACTTATACATACATACATGTTTTTATATATTTGCTTTTATTTTATACAATCCTCTTCCTTCCCTCCTGTGTTTGCTCACTCCTTGGGCTCCAAACGGTGCATACAGGCCACAGACTAGAAAAAGCAAAGGTCCAAAACTAAACCTGAAGCCAAAAAAAAAAAGCGAAAAATATCCACACTAAAGTATAACTAAAACTTAGAAAAAGGTAGATGTTATATGAAACAAAATTATGATTAATGAAAAAATCAGGACGTGTATACTGTTACACGGAAGTTGCTGGTTCAAACTACAACTAAGAAGGAAAACCATAAGCAACAAACAATACTGGATTAAACTTCCTTCCAATAATAGCTCTTCTTTAAGATTTTTCTTTTTGGTCCTAAATAGAACATAGAACAAGAATTATCTTTGTGCAGTACGCAGCAAAACGGGCTGATCTCAGCAAGGCCTGGAGTTGCTGCGAATTACAAATGCACTATCACCACGTTGTGTTCAACACTGAGCTTCCTTACGCGCGTAATTTCTCTGCAGGACTCCACGAACGTCTGCGGCACTGCGGAGAAGCTCTGTGACCCAGCTCTTTTGTCGTGTACCACATCTCGAAGAAGCACCTTCGAGCAAAGATGATGCACGTGTCTACAAAGAACACTAGCAGAATTAGGAGCTTATAGAAATAAAATAACCTAGAGAAAAAGGTCCACGGGTCAGGCTGGCTGACTCCATCCCCCTGCCCTCGCAGCCTGCTCCACCACCCTTGCAACGTACACGGGCTGTAGCTGCTGCCCTGGGTGAAGGCAATGGGCGTGCTGGTCTGTGACTTCACCGCCAGCCCTCCCCGGATCTGTCAGCTTCCAAGAACTAGAGTACATGACCACACACGTTTTCTGAAGGTTTCAGCACAGAAGCTACATAGCACAGCAGCCATCTGCGCGCCCAGCCTCTGCAACCAGCGCTGCCACGCGTGGCTCCTGTCCCCAGACACGACCCCTCACGGCACCTCCTGCACCGCGGCTGAACTCCCGCGCGCTTGGAACAGGCGTTCACCGGAAGCCTATGGAGCTAAGTCCAGCGTGAAAACTCCCAATGGCTTAAAGGACCAGAATACAAACGGCAGGGAATCTCAACACCGAAGTGTTACTCAGGAGCACCTCACCTTCTGGGAAAGGGTCGGAACAGCAGGCGGCCAGACGGAGGCAGAAGTTATCAGTAGGTAAAGATGCGGTTTGAAATTGATTAAACATTTTTGATTATTGTATCTCTAAATATGCAGTGACAATGTTTTCCTTCTGAAATTTGTCATCATTCGTTAACTGGCCATTTTGCAGTTATTCATCGCTATCTCTCATGTCCGCACTGCACGCGTCTAGAGGAAGACTTCTGGAAAATTTCCAAACATGATGCTCGGTGTCAGCCTAGCACTGCCGAGCGGCAGGCAGTGAGCGCACATCGCTGATGTATGCAACGCCCGTCACCTGTAAACCTAAACTAAAAGGCTGGAACCCCAGCGGAGCTGGAGCCCCCAGCCCCACACCCAGCCCCGCGCAGAACGAGCCCGTCCGTCCACAGGCGCTCTGCCGTCAGCCCAGGCCCTCCTCGGGGAGCCGAGGTGAGCTCCAACACCCACCTGCAAGCCAGAGCCTTCAGAGCAGCTCAAAACCAGAAAAGCCCTCCAGTTCGCATCATGCCATCTGCATTCAGAAGTAGGGGGCTTAGTACTCTACAAGCACGTACAAGAAAGTCTCTCCCATAAATAGTTTACTGACCTTGCTTCTTTTGAAACTCCCATTGATTTCGGTGGGAGATGAATTCAGACTTAATAAGACAAGACTGTAAGCAGGATCACAGGAGAGAAAGGGGAGAGGAGGAAAGAGATGTTTATTCAAGAGAAGGTTGTGAGAGTATTTGTTTATGGTAAATACATTTTTAAAACTATCAGTAGTTTTTGCAGGCATATTAACATATAGTGTGCATTATGTTTGTTACTGCTTTTGGGGCTAGCTTTTATTTTTATATTCATTTTTGTTGTTCTTTTTAGATCAAATAGCAAGCGATTGGCAGCCATCCTGTAAATCTGAAAGAATGCTTGTTTTCCACATTTTTCTCCTATATCTTCAGAGATTAGTGCATGTAATATCTCAATGCTATGGCATAAATATGAATGAGAGTGAGAGCGATTATATTTATATACTTGTAGTGTATGTGATAGTGATATCCCAGTGATTAGACGCAAGAGCTTGTGGTAAACGCACCTAACACGCAAGCTTGGTTAGGGGGCAAGGCTGGCAGTCAGCTTCACACCAGCGAGACCTAACAGTCAAGTCACCATCACAGTGGCTGAGAGCTGAATTTTTGACCAGTAAAGAGAAAAGTCTGTATTACCAATGGATGCGGTATTTTCTCTCTGTTACTGATGCCCCAGAAAAAAATTAACATTAAGACTGACAACTTTTTACAGTCAAAAAATAGTTTTAGAAGCATTTAAAAAAGAAAATCAAAACATTTGTTTTTATTTTTAAAGTTAAATCTGAGTTGGATTTACTGTAGGTTATACAATAGTTTTATGAGCCAAAAAGCTACCTCAAATATATATTAAAAGCAGAAAATCATTGAACAATAATACTGAAATTACATGAATTAAAATCCCAAGATCCATCTCAATCATCTTCTTGAAGGCTATGCACACATCTGTATTTGTGCTAATGACACAAATAAGTAGATTAAAAAAAAAACAAAGACAAAAGGTTGAAGTAAAAGTGGGGCATACGGGGTATCCTGGATCTATGTAAGCACAGAAAATAGAGATGGCAGTACTGCAGGAATCGGCGCGTATTTACGGAATCAAACCCGGAGCCCACTGCTACGACCACGCAAGGCACTGGAGGAGCCTGGGGCGCTCAGGAGCCCCGCAGCAGAGGCTCCCCCGCCGCAGGTCACACCCCAACCCGGACCAGCCCCGCCATCACGCTGGCCTGCCGCCCCGAGCCTCCCTCCGTGCTGCTACTTGTTGCCAAGCCATTTAATTCCGGAGGTTCCTTTCCCTCTGCTACGCAGACAGAAAACAGGCTGGATGGTTTTAGGCAACAACCAAACTTTTAGAGGATTAATGTCATTCATTATTTAAACATGTACAAATGCACTGTTTCATGTGTTTTAGCCACAGCCGGGTTTTCTCCAGGACACACAACCACAGAATGGAAAAGCTATTTCGTTCCTGAACCAAAAGCAGCATCTGCAAATAGCGCTCTCCAACTGCGCGGCTCTAAATGCTGCCTGAGTTTTCTGGTTTGTATTCCTGAAAGTGCGCGCACCCTCAAGCACAGACCAATGCAATTTCAACTCTCCACTCGTGGCCGCAGCCCCAGCTCCCCCATCTGCGAACACTGCGTTAGCGCGCGCGGTCACAGCCTGCCCGTGGCCCCAGGGAGCAGTCCCTGGGCGGGAGCTACCCACCTCCCAGGCGCCCACCCGGCCTCCCCATTCCCTCGAGGGGAACGTAGCGTCAGTCTTCCTAACTCAGGCCTTCTTTCCTGCCAGAACCACGGGTGAGATTCATTTCAAGAGATGGGACTGGAAAAGACTATCCTGAAACGGAACAAAAAAAATGGTATGTACAGAAATTAAAGGAAACCCAGTTAAAAACGTTTGGTACTTTAAACAAACATCAGAGGACTGATCAGTTTTCTGTATGCGTGTTCGTAGGCAACTGAACCTATTTGGGCCACTTCTTAGTGAAATTCTTGGGTGTTGTTTCTGACAGTTTTATGTCTGTTTACACCAGTGTGCTTTTACCACAGTCATGATACTGTGCTTAAGGAAAAGTGATGGGCACGCTTCAGAAATGGGAAGGAATTTAACATCCTCCAAGTAATTACTGCCTGCGACCAAATATTTTGACAAATCGGTGGCTCAGATCTGGGCTGATGGGATGAGCTTCAGTTCTTTCAAAATTTTAGCCCTTCCAGCCATCACTCAGCACCTGGGCAGGAACCGAGTCAAAACAACGTGTCTGATGTGCTTTGACAAACTGCAGCGAGCAAGATCAGAGTGAACACTGCTGAGGCCTCGGCGGCCTCTCTCCAGCCTCCCGACTGCAGAAGGGGTGCTGGAGGCACTTGCCAACACACACACTCATTCTCCCTGACTTGGGAAAGGAAAAATTCACTCCTTTACCTATTCTGTGGTGAAAATCAGTCTGTCTCCTGAATGCTCCTGAATTAAAAAAACACAAATATTCTTCAATTAATTTCAGAGATGGGTTAAAATGCAAACGGACAACAACAAAAAAGGAAGACTGTTGTTTATGGACTCCTAGCGATGGGGTTTCAAGGGTCCCTTGCTCGCGATGCCCTTTCCACCTCCGCAGCACCATCTCTCTAACCCCTGATACACGCCTCTCTTTTCACTAGAGATGGGGACACTGGGGCAGCTGGAAGAGGAGAGCTTGAGCCTGACCCGCACCAGGTCAGCCCCGTTAGTCACAGCACAAACTCACAAGAAGTCCCCGAGCAAACAAAGGCTCTCCTTCCTTCCTGGTGGCTCAGTCCGCCTGGGGCACGTATACAGGTGATCTCTTCCCCCAGAACCAGCCCAAGAGTGCAGGTGTTTGTTGTGAAAAAAGGCAGCTGTGGTTTGAAAATTAAAAATCAAGCAGAAAGACAGCGTAGAAATAAACAGATAAACAGGGCAACTGGGCCAAACGAAGACAAAGCAAGGTACTTAACCCACCTGGAGAGCAAAACAGGCCGTCCAGTCCCAGCTAGCCAATCGCCTGGGCCTCGCGGCGGGAGGAAAATCCGCTCGGGCTCATTTGGCTGGAGAGCGTCTCATAGACGTTTCGGTGCTGCTACGAGCGCTCAGAGTCTTCCCACGTCCCCTGTCATGCGGTGGAGATTGGCTGCTGGAGAGCGGCGGNGGGGGGCTTTTTTCTTTTTCTTTTTTTTTTTAAGCTACACAGATCGAATGAAAAAGCCTCAGTTTATTCCTTTTGGGTCATATGAGAGAGCCACTGGCAAAGATAATAATGTATGAAGCAAGAGAACGAGAGGGAGAAAGAGAGGGAGGGAGGGGAGGGAAGGAGGGAGGAAGGGAGAGAGAGAGAAGCAAAAGGCTTTCTATTATTCGGGACACTGGTGATGCACACTGAGGCAGTTGGAAGATTAAATTAAGTATTATATCTGCTGACCCCATTGCCATGGTTACCGGACAGCGGAAAATATTAATCAAGCCAAGCCTTTTCAGCTGAACATACCAGAAAGAAATGCTAAATATAAATATATATGTACATATTTGCTGCTCTACCATGCTAATGGGGAGTGCCAGCAACCAAACCACCTGATATCATCAGGATAAACAAATCTAAAATATCCTTGCCGCACGGAGAAGGCTGACGTCACTGTGGCGAGCGTAGCGTGGGGAACGGAGCCTGCAGTGCGCTTGCTTTCTCTTCAGCCGATTAAAAAAAGAATTTGAATAAGGAATTGTAGCATCTCGCAGAGCCGGGCTGTATTTAGGGCTCTCCTCCCATAAGGAAGAGGAGCGCCATCGCCCCGGGGAAGGCAAAGCAGACCAGGGGCAGCTAAGGGCGAGTCAGACGAGGCCCCGTCCTGCAGCGAGCGCCCCAGGGAGCGCAGCCCCGCAGCCGGCTCCTGCGCCCGGCCTCGCCGCAGCTCCCCCGGCTCCGTCTGCACCTTGCTGCCGGCTGCGAAGCCCGGGAGCGGTGCTTAGGGCAGGGCAGCGCAGTCCGGGCCCGTCCCTCAGACAGCAGCCGCTGTTGGCGAACGCTGTACGCATCACCCGTGGTTCTCTGCCTTCCTGCAGGCCCCGCTCGCTGGGGACGTACGCAATACGCTTGCAATAAGAGACAATATGCAGGTAGCTACAGCAAACAAACGTTACTGGAAACAGACCACAACCACGTAGTCGTTGTGCATCGCAACGCGCGACAAAGCTCCGAGCACGACCGCGCTGCAGCCCCCGTGTCACCTCCGACAGCGGGGACCTGCGTGCGCGGGAGCTGCCCGAGGTGGGGGACGTGTACGGAATGCTTGGACTTCCAGAAAGCGACAATGCAGCCAAAACAACCACGTGCTAAGAACAGCTGCAATGCCGATATTAACCTTCCATCGTCTTTTAAATCCAAGCTTAAACCCACAAGTGAGAATAGCAACACAAATTAATTTGTCCCTTCCAATGCATTAAGTCATTGACCGAACTAAAAAAGAAATCTAAAGCTCTCATTCTCTGCTTTAACTTCGTATTAAAAGGGAGGTGCCCATATGAAGATTTTCTCCCAGTCGTGTCCACTTTTGCTTTGTTGTCTGGTTTTGTCTTTATTTTACAGACAAGTTTTATGTAGCTGCTGCTGACTTGCATAATTTTCCCTAAAGTATTCAAAATACATAGAATACCAAGGTGACAGCTACCACGTCCTTTGCTGTGATCTATTGACATACAGAGGTGCTAGAGAAGAGATATTGGGACAAATTAGAAAATAAAGGAATAATAAGTCACTAGACCCAATGAAAAAGACAAGCATTTTAAAGGAATTTAAGACTGAAGCAATTAACACGTGAATAAATGTGTTTTATTCCAGCTTCTTACAGAGCAGCATGCTTGGTAGCTGGTAGACCAGCTCAAACGGCAACGAAACTCAAATGATGAAACATTTGGCTAAGAGAAAAATGATTAAAACGTTATCTACCGTTTGGAGCACGGAGAAGCACTCTCTCCAGAGCACAGCAAAGACTGACAGAACGCTGCACGACGGTTTTTGTAGCAGAACGCTTGAGGAATTCTTCCGGACAGAAATACAAACACTCATGGAAATTGCCCCAGTCCGTTCAAAAAGCCCACCCTGTGAACGCCCGATACCTGTACGCAGCTCCGCACGCAGACACGAGCGTGAACTGGACCACAAAAACCAGGATGAGCATGGTGGAGAGCCAGAGCTCCCGTCTCGTGCGCATGTACTCAAGCCATCCCGTGCAGCGACACTTCACGCACGTAGGCGCACACCCAGCCACGCGCAATCCCACACTCGGGTTCTCAAAATGCAGCAGATTGAGATCACAAATAGAAATAGGCATATAAAATATTTTGTAGATTACACAAAACAAACGTTCTGGTTCATTTACAGTTCTGTAAAGACAAGAGCCAAATTTACTGAAGGCATAAACAAGTACATCTACTTCATTTTTAAAATGTTAATGAAGAATGAGATTGTTATTTGTTCTTGGTCTATTTTGTGATTTTAGCCAATAGTTCTAGTGATAATTATCAACTGTTTATGTTTAGATAAAAGCAGTCCATATGGCAATAGCAGAACAATCTGATGTTTAGATCCTCAGCTACATGTTTTCTATAAATAATATGATTGAATAACTGTAACAAATTATTTCATCAGTCTAAAAGCAGATACCAATATATAACAACTGAGAATGCCATTTACTCATTATCTACAACTAATAAATACCTTCCCAAGTACATTTAACACTTAAGAGAATAGAAAAATAGAAAAATACAGATATTACCCTATAAAGATTTACATGAATGTATCTTAACATTTAAATGACTGTATCTTAACATTTACTTTTTAATGTCCATGAACACACACCAGGTATCAGGTGGGGGCGATAATTAAAGGTCCCATCTAATTTTGCATACCCAAGCACACGTCTGTAGCTGCTCTCACCTCCACACACCCCTTCTCAAACTGCCCCGCCAGCTCTGCAGATCTCCCAGAGCCCAGGAAAGCCTCTCCCGAGGGGCCCTGATCCACGACCTGGGGCCCTGCTCAGCCCTGTCAGTCTGGAAAATGCTCGCAATGATCAAACTAACGTCATTCTCACCGTTACGGCAAAGGCAGACGTACCCGGAGAGAAAGCCTTACGCAAAGGGATTTTCGATCTCGGCTTTCTGGCTGCGCGGCCCTCCTTCCCAAACAAAGGAAGGACCCCGAAACAGAGCCAGGGCGCGAGGCAGCTCGGGCGACTTGCTGCCCGGCCAGCAGTCCCTTCCCGGCTGGGAAAATGATTACCCCGGGATGGCCAGCACGGACAGCTTAGGGCAGCTGTGTCATATAAATTGTCAGCAATGACCATAAGCACTCAGAGAAACAATTTAATTCCTCACTCCCGCCATCATGGGCTGATATATTCTTTCAAGGTCATTACCCAAGGCTAGGAGGGTCGCATGATTAACGAGTGACATGTCCAATGAGGGCTGCTGTGCCTGAGCAGGCCTTATATTAATTAGACAGAAGCGCTGAAAAATAAACGGTGCCTTGTAAGGAGGGGCCAAACTCAAACCTTGATGTCTGCTGCATCTCCCCAAACTCTAAAAATCACCACCCTGTTCTCTCCCCTTGCAGAAACTCACAAGTGGGATACACAAAAGATGCTTCTTTCCTTGCTTAAATGACTTGGGCTCTCGCCCCTTTGTTTTACACTTTTCTTCCCTTTCCCCTAATTCACTGTCTTATATTGTGTGGAAGGACAAAAGAAAACTATTCACAATTAATTGTGCATCTCAAGAGCAAAGGAGAAAAAAAAAAATGTCCCATGGCCTACAGACCGTGTTTGGGCCAGGCAGTTAGAGAGACCTAGAGCAAGTACTGGAGCATGCGTTGGCCCATCACTGAAACTGTTAGCAATCCAGTCCTGGTCAAAATAAAACAAAACCAGCCCTTTTTTGCAAGTTGAACATTCTTCTGAAAAATCAGAGCCAGTCTTCTGGGTTAAGCACCAGGCAGGCATTCCTGACCACATCTGTTGCCTTGTCACAAAGAAAAAAAATCCCATCAATGAAACTGTGTTGGTTTTCAGGCACTTCAGTCGATCAGAGAGGAGACTTCCCATGCAATCAGCCAGGAGAATGGACTATCATCTTTAAACAGCAACAAACAAACAAACAAAAAAACAGAACAAGAAAAATTAAGAATTCCCCAAACTCTGAAACCAGGGCTGCTGCTAACAATGCTAGAAACATGATTCAGTTACCACAAAGCGTTTGTTTGTTTGGGTCATCGGCAGATGAAATGCACCCATCCCTCTTGGCCATTGCCTCTTACGAGGAGCAGAAGGAGTAACCGTATATTGCGATTCCACCGAACAGTAGAGAAAGTGAAGTTTCAATAAGCGTGCTTAGAGCTTCACACACAAACACGAATTTGAGTTAAGGTAGCCCACCACAAGTAAGAATCCCTTCAGACAACTCGGTTCAGTTATATTTCTGCGTCCGTGACGCTCAGCACCAGCAGCAGCTTGCAGGCGAACCCAGCTCAGCACAGCTCCCGAGCTGCGGCAGCCGAGCGGTGGGAGCGTGGCCCCGCTGCCAGCCCCAGCACCAGCCGGCCGCACGCGGGGCCCTGGCTGTCCGTGGCAGGAGACGCCTGTCCAGCCCACCCATCCCCTGCCCCCGGGCACACCGCCCAGAATTGAAGGTGACTGCGCTACAGTGCCACACCACCTCGCTTCTTGGCATTTATGCTTTCTATAATAAAAGAAATAAAACCATTTCGAACATTTATCACACTTCTTTTCGGTTGTCTTTAGACATTCCATAAAAATAGACACGTATTTTGCCACATTATAGAATGAGAAATAGGCAGCTGAAGATTAACTGGCTTGCCAACGATAAGCAAATAACAAACAATGCTAACAACAATAAATTAGGGCCACACAGCCAGCCAGCTCTATAAACTTTACATTTAAGAAATAAGGGCCCCTCTGATGGCTGCAGCTGTGACCTAACCACTCTACCATGATGCCCCTCCGAGGAAACGCTGTAAATAGTACCGCTGCCCACACAGCCTGCGATCCTTCCACTTCCATTTCGTCGGTTACCCTCCACATTTTATAATCCTGCCGACTCTCAGAGCAAACTAGATGAATTTCTGCCATTTTGCTTCCCTGGTGGTGCGTCCTGCCAGCTCCTTTCCCATCTGCCATTTCACGGGGTTTCATTGCTCCCTGACCACGCACTTGTACTTTTGCATGTTTACAGTGCTCCTGCCTCTGCCTCTCTTGTTTGTGAGCAATAACTGGGCTCCCGAGGACTTGCGAGAAGGTCAGACTTTCTAAAGCAGTAATCCACCCGCTGATTAATGCGCCCATGACACACAGCACTGTACACACCAGTCGCAATTGGTCTGGGGATATCAAGCCTGCTGCGCCGTGCTGAACTGATTTGATGCTATTAAACCAAGAGAGATGCACTGTCAGCAAAGACGCAGCCCAGGACTATTTATACTTATTATTTGGAGAAAATGTCTTTGGACATCACCTCAAACTCAGATTTCCCCCACAAAATCTAGAACTCAGTCTGCTCGCTCCAGACTACGACACATTAAACTACGCTTGGTTTATCTGTTCACGCAGAAAGACGGACATCTGTTTAATTCTCATCAAGCTCAGGTTCTGCTACCGGGTCTGTCTGATGGTTTTGGGTAAGGATAAAAGTGCTTTAAGTGAAGACAACGCACTCAGGATTTGCCTGAACAAGAAGGACCTAATTTTCCAAGATCTTTGGCACTCACAGCTTCAAATGAGCTAAATGAAGTCACCTCAACAGTTTTGCAAAATTACATTCAAGTGTTCTCGATACTCAGCTGTTTGTTGAGACCGCAATACTACGATGCCTTCAGACTGCTCCGGTGCGGCACCAGAAACCACGCGCCCGCCTGTGTCTTACCTTACAGCGTTCACCAGGCAGCCGAGCTCTCGGTCGCGCAGCCGCTCCCTGCCGTACAGCCGGGCCCGAGCCAGAGGCGGGCCCCCCTCACCCCCCGACCCGCCCTCGCCCCCCCGCCCNNNCCCCTGCCGCCAAGCCGGGCCCGAGCCAGAGGCGGGCCCCGCTCACCCCCGGACCCGCCTGCGCCCCACGGCCGCGTCGAGGACATCGCCCTGCGGGCTCCTCGCAGCCTTCCCGCAGCCTCCGGCTGCCCTCCCTATTAGCCCTTGGAAACCGGACTTAATCATTTTTCCAGACCCCCCCACTTGTTAATCTCTGCATATTATGACAAAAAGTAATCATAAAGAAGAGTTAAATCTGAGTTTCAGCTGGTTTTTAGGGTGTCACTGGCATAATTACACTCATTAGCTTTGCTTTCTTCTCACTACGTAACTAAAGAGGAGAGCAGAAGAAGAGAAAAGCTCTTTGCCCTACCCGTGACCTTTCTGTCCATTACCTCCTTCCTATAATCTGCCATCAAGGGTTCCAAGACAACTTTAAAATTCCCCTGGAATGTCTGTCTGAAACTTAAACAGAAAAGCACCAAAACCTGGAAGATGGAATTTAGCCAAACAGCCAAATACTAACTCAAGTTGGATGTGATTAATTAGACTCAGAATTATTTATTTTTGTATCAAAACCAAAGTTTGAACTTATTTTCTAGCACCATAATTCAGACTGATCTTCTTCCCTCTGGGACAACAGTAACAAGAAATTTTAAAAGCACAAAAGGAAGGTTTGTTGGAAATGGGGAGTACCTTACAGCAGCCCTAACAGAACACCCCCACCAACAAAGGATTCCTGTTCCATAATTGCATTTATATTTTTCTGTGCTAATTCTCTGCCCTGATACGCGCCTAGGCTGCTCGTAGGCTACAGGTAGCATTGGCCAGGTTCCCTCACCTACCGCTCACGCTGTATCCGTGCGCCACGCAGCTAAGCGAGAGCTTCCGCAGCTTCCCAGACTGCCTGCAACAAGCCCAGCCAACCTGCCCTCGCCCCGAACCAGCCTGAGATGGGCACGCAGCACGACATCAGCAAGCCCACAGGCTGCAAATTCAGAGCCGGGCAGAGCAACGGGCGTATCGTTTTAGGAAGACACAGACATCAGAGGCTGGGGGAGCGTGAGCAGGAGCTCAGTTCTTAGGGCACCCCTGAAACAACAAGAGGAACAAAGGTGGAAAATAGCAAATACTATCGTAAGCGAATAGCATCAACACAGCGCAATACAGGAGAAACATACGCACATAAGTGTGTACGCAGGGTGAGAGGGGGAAGAGATGTCCGAAGAGCTAAACGTGAGCGTGTGCGAAGCCCACGTAACTATAAAAATCGCACACCCAGCGCAGGCGTGCACGCTGCTGCGCATGCACGACAGGACTCAGTTATGAGGTTTATTCTAATGATAAATAATTAGTATTATTAGTGTTAAATAATCATATTATGCATAATAACTCTATCAGGAATAAATAATAATTGTTGACGAACCCACTTCACTCCAAAAACCCAGCCTGTGAGCGTGCCCCAGGGTGCCCTTCTCCCACCCGTGGGCTTGGCACTGCGGCTCACCACCCCGGGCCAGCCCCATCTCTCCCCTTCCCTCTCCGCGTTTCTGAAACTCTGAAGCACGAGGCAGCACGCGAGCAACGCCGCAGGTCACGGTACCAAAAGCAGGGGCGTTTCCGGGCACCCTTGGCAGTGCAGGCAGTGGAAGGCGGCGGTGGCCCGAGCAGAATCGCCGACCCCACTCGGTGCCACGCTGGCACAAGGAGAGCGATGTCCACCAGCCCGGCGGGGCCTCCCGCGCTCTTCGCTCGCTCTTTCCAGAGCCATCGCAGCAGATAACAGAGGCAGAAAGACGTGCGGCTGCTAACGGTACGACACTGGGCCGAGCGAGAGGCTTCTTGGCAGCACCAGCCAGTGCTCACGAGCCTTGCTCCCACAGAGCCGAGCGCGGGGCATGCGAACGCCAGCCCTGAGCGCGTTGCTGCACCAGCACTTGCTGTCCTAACGCACACGGACGATGCCGTGTGGCCGGGCAGCTGCTGCAGCAGGGGTTACGCCTCCCACAGCACACGCAAGCACGCCCGTGCACGCACAAGCATGCCCATACACACGGTAACCACGAGCCCGATGCACAACAGGCAAAGCACCCGCTGCAGGGCAGCCGTCGCGCGGTGCCGCTGGAGGCACCCTGGGGTACCAGGGCACCCTCCAGCCCCTCACTCTGGTGCTCTTCCCAAGAGGGGCCACCAGCAATTTTCCTTTAAAAATTCTTGGTGTTTCCTTTAAATAGCTTTAGTTTACCAGAAACATGAAAACTTGGCCATCACCTCATCCTCCAGTCCTGCATCTCTATGGTTACTGGCCCTGTGAAAATGTATATCGTGCATGAACGCTACATTAGCCCCAAACCCTTTTTATTACATGGGGTTTTATTACTTTGAGCTGATAATACTGAGTTTGATACTTCTCTATTTCGAAAATACTGCGTTTTGTGCCCTTCCAAGGAAGACGCCTCTTCACATCCATAAATTCCACTGCCTTGGAAATCTAGTGGGAAGAAATGGGGTTAAATCCCACTTGTTTTAGCTAGATACGTGTGTGAATGCTGGGGGAGGGTTAGAGAATTCTGTTGCAGGAATTAGTTTCATGCGGCTGGAGAGGCTTCTGGAAGCGACAGGACATCCGTCCCTTTATTTACAGGCTACCTGGGGAAGCCTGCGGGGCTCCTCTTGTTCTGCTTCCCAGCCAAAGACCTCCACCAGTGCTTTATTTCCTGGGACAATTCGGACTGTCCTCACGTAGGCCACCTTTCCAAGGATAATTACTTTTTCCTTTCCTGCCACTTAATCCGTAGGTAAGGCTGCAACACAAGCACTCCTCCGTCCTGCTGGAACACTGCTGTCAAATCTAGTCCTGTTCTTCCACAATTTTTCTCCTCAAACACCGAGATCAACCTGGATGTAGAATGAGTTACGGTGAGGGCAGAGCGGTCTGCACTGTACAGGTGCTAACATGTGCACTGTGCATGGGTGCACATACGTGACTCACGTGTAAGATGCACAGCCCACGTGCTGCTGTGCAGTCCCAGCGTACGCTACAAACAGGCACTGCGCACACACTGAGCAATTGCACAGGCACACACAACATTTGTGTAGCCGAACGCAGCAGAGCTGGCTTGGATTCATTTATCAGGTGCCTGTATGCTGAGGATCGGCGGGTGCACTCCGCAAGCCTCTGCAGGAGAGGCTGGGAGTCGCCATTCGAATGGAGTCCTTTCAGCACCGTCACTATCGCAAGCACCACGCTGACGTGGCACGAAGCAAAGGCCAACGCGAATTAGAGATGCCAGGAAAGAAAGATTCCTCCCCTCCCATCGCAGCCCTTCCCGCCCGGCAGCATCCCGCTCCTGTACGTTCAGAGCAGGGTGGAAATAGCGCAGGGCACTGTCAGGTAGGCAGCTCGTGCGAAAAGCTGAACCGCGTCCCGTTTTTAATGCGTCCCCCGTGTATTAGAGGAGGATTTACGTTACATCTATTTAAGTGCCTGTGAGTTTGTGTGTTAATGCCTGCTCACATTCAGTATAAAAATACACAGAACGGTTAGTCAAATACATGTAAATACAGACAGAACCCTGTTTATCTGGCAGACCATACAAAGGCTAAGAAATGAAAAATGCACTCACGCCCTCTGACACCCTGGCCAAGTGTAAGCGCGAGAGCTCTCAGGGGTAGGGACTGAAGGCTGGCTTCTGGCTCCCTCTCTCTCCCTCTCCCTTGTCTGCTCAGGAGACACTTTGAGCGCAGGGATTGCTCACAGTCTGGCTGTGTGATCCACGCACAGCACTTGCAATATGCCTGCTATTTCTCCCTCTCCCCCCAGCTCAAGCTTCCCCCCACCCCGTCTCTCTTGGTCTCATGTTCAGCCGTTATTTCAGCTTAATGTGGTGACATCACAGCTCTCTTAGCGAGATAAAGCCCTTGCAGTGAATACAGAATACGGCTCCACTGATCACTTTCGAATGATGGGATTTAGTGAGGTCTAATATCTCCTGCTCATCACTGTAGCTAAGATGCTGTGTTCTGGTACAGCCCAGTGCAGTTTTTATTGTGCTCTGCTGCAGCGGGTGATGCATAGTGTCTTGCCCTGTACGTTGGGAGTCAGATCTGGGAGAGACGCTTTTAATAAGTTCACTCCTTTTTAAACAGCAGAGGAGCCTGGCAGACACCTGTCTGTTGCAGTCACTTACATTTGGTGGGGTTTGTATGCAAAGACTGGAAGGGGACGGTTCTTAACTGTGGAGAGATGGAGCACTGGAAGACATTTCATTTTTCAGCATCACAGAGTAGTCAAAAAACCCTTTGTATTTTAAAATGAAAATACTATGTGAATTTTTAAAGTTACCTAGGAACCTCTAAGAAACAACTTTTCATTAATCTGTAATTCCTCCACCCTTTTATATCAGATTTGTAATAGCTTCAATGGTTTTCATTTTGTTCTGCGTTCTTCTAAAATGGGAAACAAAGAAATAGCATATGATATTATAAAAACTTAACAATGGTCCAGATAAGAAATGCAGCAGGAGACAAATAATGCAGTCAAATAAGCTTTCCATTATTAACAACTGTGCCCTGAGGTCTACAGGCATAGTCCCAAACCTGAAATTACCTTAAATCATGAGGTTACCAATAAAGACAGCTTGGGACAGCAGAAGGGGTCTGTGTTTTCAAGGGGCGTTTAGATCAAGATCTCTATGATTAAGATTTCCGTGCGAAGGTTTGTTACTTTGTTATAATATTTTCCATCCTAACTGAATAGGTGAAACACCTGACTAATATAAACGTATCCCTCCAGATGACCCGATCGTCACCTGAAGTTAAAATCCTTCCGAATCGCCAGCAATGCATTACAACCAGCGCTACGTACGCGCTCTCCTTGCCCCAGCCCCTGCCCTCGCACCGCGGGGTCTGCGCCAGGCCCCGCACATGGGGGGACAGGGACACCCACCCGCTACGGCAGCCCCTGCCGGGCCGGCAGCGCCGGGGAGGCAGAGGAGGCCTGGGGCTGGAGCCCTGCATTCGGACCCGACCCCTGGCCTCCTGCCCGGCCCCCCCGTGCCCCCGTCCCGCGGGCGCCGAACAGCGGTGCGTGACCCCGCGCAGCCGGCCTCGCCGCAACAGGCGGGAGGGAGCGGGGAAGCACGGGGAGAGGCTGGGGAGAGGCAGAGAAGGGTCCCGGCTTCCCCACAGGTAATTAAAGGGACTGCTTTCAAGGTTGCATGGGCAAAAGACAATTCGGCCTAATGAAGCATCGATCAGCCGGCACTAAGGTGGAGAGGCGCTGACATTCATCCGAAGGTACCTTCAGCTGATGTGAAACACCGCGCCGGGAATTGTTCCTGTGCTGGTCGTCACTGCCTGTGACCTGCTTTAGGAAAAATGGACTTTGTTTTAAATGGGTATTAATTCCGTAATTAGCCCAACTCGTCCACTGCGCTGCACGAAATTATTAATTAGGGAGGCCCGTGGCTTCGTGGCGGCGCTCGGCTCCGTCTCGCCTCTCCTGCGGGTGGATGCTCTCCGCTGTCCGCGCCGCGACTCCGCCAATCAGCGCCTCAGGTGCGGAACGCAGGAGGTCAGTCACGGAGATGCGGGAAATTACTGGGGATTGGCAGGGACGTTTTTGTCAATTTGTAAGCAAAACCCTGTGTTATTGCGAGGTTTTCATCTTTTCATCACTGTCAGTTTGTGCCGGCACCAGAAATCTGAAAACAACGTAACCCTCGGAGGCTGCTGGAAAACAAATGGGGGAAGACTACACGTATATTTACAACATTTTTGTGTAAAACAGAAATAGGAAATAGGTACTTACATGAAAAGAAATTAAGCCAATTAAACCCCTGGAAGTGCTGACACACAAAGCTCGCTGCTTACCCCAGCCAGGCATCTGCGCTCCCATTCAGACGCCGCGCTGGCTCGACCGCCGCGCTCCCCGCGCCTGCCAAAACTGCCCTCGCCTCACCCAGCTCTTTCTTGTGTCCTAAATGTTTGCATTTGTAGAACGTCTGAATGGTAATAAAAGGATCAGGAAATGATAGTTGTGCCAAGTAAATTGGGGTGAATGATGGGGGAGGGGAGCGAGTATCGATTGTGAAACAACTCGAGTATTATCTGGAAAGGATTTGCTCGCAGTCCTGCACTACTTGGTGTTACAAGAGGCCCCGCACTCAACAATAGCATGTCCCCTCGGAGCGGAAAACACAAAGGGAATTTGCTCTGATTCAATCCACACAGTGAGGCCCCTCTGGGGCTAAAGAGGGTCACTTTTACCCCGGCTAAAAATAAAGAAAAAAGATTTTTTTCCCTCTAACACACACACACATGCAGGCACACACACGATCCAGTGGGAGAAAGCAGCCTGCCTCCACTTGACAAGGTGCTTAGAAATCACGAGCTTCCTCTCTCATTTCTCCATCAGACTTCAGAATTTATCAGAATTTCCTTGAAAAAAAAATTAAATAAGATACGTAGAACATGATCAAAGAACGGCAAAGCGGTCTCTTCCTTTGATTCTATTTGCTCCTGTAATAAGTGCCTTTACTAGGGGACTGTTGCAACACTGACCTCTAATAACAAAGGAGGTGACACGGAGGGGCACGCAATTGTAAACCGAATTTTAAAAGACATGCGAGAGCCTAGGTATCGGGGTTCTGGTGTATTCAGATACATTTGTTTGCTAATATTTCGCCTTTTCTGTTCAAAACAGCAGTCACCATTCTACTTCTAAACCCAACACGCTTTCATCGGGAACAGGTCAGTAAAGAAAGGCAGTAATTGTGTGCAACACCTGCTGAAATTAAAAAAAAAGTTTTCCCTAAAAATCACTAAAATGTAGCTCAGCAGATTCTATCTGCATTAATTTGGCTGAACAACAAGATATTGCTGGGGACAAACTCTGAATAAAGCAGCCCCGAGTTCCCAGAATTGGCACAGCTCAGCCTAAACAATGGCTGCTTCCTATTCACCTTAACCCAGCTTTTCAAAAGAACATCCCCAGAAACACAAAGCATCAGCGGGAAATGGCAATTTTATGAATCCTAATCAATCAAAGGGCTTATTAACTCAATGTGAAGCCAGATTAAAATCTTTAATTATAAATCGTGCTAAAAGGAAAAACAAAATGTACTTATGGTACATTGAAAATTCCGGATATTAACATAGTTGCCATTATCTCTCTCAATATTAAATTTCCCCTCCCTGCCCTGCAACATGCTCACCTTTTTCTGTTCCTAAAGAACAGAACTGTAGAGCAAACTCATTTTTCTCCTTTCCAGGCTTATTAAAATGTATTCTTTCTGCCCGCGCCCCCCCGGCTTGCGGGGAGTGGGGCGGGTGGGTATGGTGGGGGGGTCAGGAAACCCCATTACAGCTGCACAGTCAGAGGCGAGGGGGAGCGCTTGTTTATTAAGTGGGCCGAGTCGGAGTTACAGATTATTTTTTTGGGGCCACAATCAAATGTGAAGCATTTCTGCTAATGAAAACGGCATGCATGTCTGTGCAAGCGCGCGTGATTGGCAGGGCTGCAGATTGCTAGNGTTTTATTTATTTGTTCAAAGTCACGGTCATCCCATTGTGCGTCCCCCTCTCGTTCTGTCGCTCCTGCCCCCAGCCCACCCCCTGCCCCGTCCCCATTGTTGGCGCGGGAGGCGGCAGACGGCTGGGCTGGCAGTAGCGCGCACCCAACGTCCCGAACGCGGAGCGCGCGGCTGGGAAAGCGCTGGTTTGGGTTAAAAGATCCGCGCTGCGAACACAGCCGAACTATTTTGTTCAGAGACGTGCTTCCTGGGTGATAACGGAGCCACCTATTCGGCAGGTTATTTGCCACAATTCCCTGCCCTCGTGCGCTTTCCCCTCCGCAGCATATTGCTTTTACATTTGAAATTAAACATTTTTGCCCCAAATTAATTTTTCAAAGGAGAGGGAAATTTCCTTTCGAAAAATAACTGACAGGACACAGATGATGATTCTAGGTTGCTTCAATTTTTTATACAGAATTCCCGTTTTCCTTTTTATTCCCTTTCTCTTAATACATCGCTTCCTCAGGATTTATTTACTCAGCACTCCCAAAATGAAGAGCAGCTTTTTCTGAATTGGGATTTTTCAGATTTGCTGTCAGCTTTGTGACTGCATTTGAAACCCTCTAACATGGTTCCCTTCTGTAAAACTTAACAAAAACATGGCTGGTTAATTTGAAATACAGCTTTAATTTTAAAAAAAGTTATTTTAATTTTATGTTTTATAAATGACGGGTTGGCTCCAAAATGCTCGCAGAAGCAAATTTCACACCTTACAGAAGGGAATCACCTCCTCTGTTCTCTAATTGCTGTCTGATAGTTCTGTACTGTCCTGAAATCCTCCTGCCGTCCGCAGATGCTCGAGATTACATGCCACGCTATTTGCAGACACACTCTAAAACGGACAGAGAATGAGTTGGTGTTTGTGTGTCCGTCCAGGTCCCTGCGCCCCTCGGACAGGGTGAATAATTGGTAACCCTGCCTTTCACAATACCACCAACACCTGCCTGTAAAGCTCGCGCAGCAAAACACAAATGGAAGAGCTTTTGAACATGGAAAAGAGAATTTAAAAAATATAACAGGTCTGGTACCGAACCTTTGTTGTTGAATATGCATTTCTCAGATTTTCCTTTTTTCCACAAATACACACTTGCACGTACATACACTTTGCATATCTGTTCTTGTACTGAATATTTATGCTACATACTGTATACACAGGATACAGAGTACCAGATTATTTTTTGCAGATAAACACTACATATGCTTATTGGCTCAAAACACTAACATTTCTAGAATTCTTTTAAAACCTTAAATGCCACGTAACTGTGATATTCCTTTGAAGATGATCATTAGACCTAACAAACAGGATACTGGAGGCACAGATCTTGTCCTCTTTAGCTCCTGCAACTGCCTTTCAGTAAATTCAGAAAAGATCCTTTGTGCCTAACTGGGTTTTCATTTCATTGCTTTTAAATTTGTTAAGCTTGACTTTTGACACTTTAGAAGCTTAGCCTTTTTTTAAGTACAATAATATAATAAATATTTGTGTAGCCAAAGAAAAAGTGAATCTGTTGTTAGTGTTATATAAAGCATGATCTCTTTTTCATTCGTTTGTTATAAATAATTCACACAACTATGTGCATTTTATAAACATAATCTTTAGGAAACTGATACTATCAAACATTTTTGAGGCAACACTCAGAAACATATACATACGTACAAAGTATTTACTGTAGTGCATATGAATCCGTAAACAACAAAATTTTTAATAAAAGCAGAAAAATAAAGATATTCTATGTAAATAATTATGTTAATACAATATGTTTTCAGACGTATTTATACAAATTAGTCATCTGAATGACAAAAAGCTTTGACAAACTACAAACACCTATCAAAAATCATATTATTTGGCTCATTTTCCCTTGCAATTTCCATCCTTAGCTTGCCTTGAAAAAAGACAGATTCAGAAAGTCCCTTGCTATCTGTCAATACAGTAGGAACGAGCCCAGTCAAATGCATTTTTCCTTACTTACAGGTTAATAAGTATTTTCATGTTCTTTCTGTAAAGTATTTGAAGAAAATGATTTTTTTTTTAAACTTTAAAAATTAAATGAGATAAGTGTATTTTAATCCAAAATTATTTTCCCTAAAATATTCATGTGCAGCATGTTTGGTTCAATTAGAACAAAATAATATTTTCAAATAACAATTTAAAATACAGAAAACCTCTTCTTATTTTTCAACACAAAACATGTTAAAAAACATTCAAACAAACGATATATTTAAGACGAATAGGGAAATCACTGTGCAAGAACTACCGAAAGCTCCGCATACACATTTTTATACATTTCGCTGTCGATCTAATTGCAGGAAGTACAGTATTCCTATTTTGTTACTGGGTCCTTCGGAAATAATACCTAAAGGAGAAACACTGCTAACGAAATGAGATTTTCTTGTATTGTTAGAAATTACAATTTGGTAAAACTTTTTAGAAATCCAAACCACGACATTCCCAGCAAACTATTTTTCCTATTTCAAACGCTCTTTCAAACGTTGTGGGAGTTTCTTGCTGTTTGGCTCTGCAGCACGAAGTGACTACACAAATGCCTTTATTCTCAAGAACAACAAAACCCCATTTATATTAACAGATGCTTCTGCACACGGTAGCATGGCTGGGGATAAAAAGGCACCGCAGCGTAAGCAGTTCCAAATCATTTAATCTGGATTAATCTAGCGCCGCACTTGCTCCACAAGCCCAACTTTGCAGGGCGGCCGCGGGCGCCCNCGCGGGGTGAGGGCAGCTCCCCAGGGGCGCCGGGGCTCGGCCGTGTCAGGGAAGCGGTATTGAGTCGTGAGCCAAATGACTGCTCATCGAGGGAAACGGGTATTGGCGTCCGAATCATTCTGAGACACCCTCGGTAACACTTAAACAAGTCCACTCTGTTAATGTCAGGTCACAGGGGACGCATTCAGCCCTCTCCGCTGACCATTAGACCCCTTGATGGAGTGGACGATAAACCTGACGGGACAGGCCGGACGGCACTGCTGGATGCGCCGCCGCTGTCAGCGTGCCCGGGCCGCCCGCGGGCGCCGCAGGCTGACGGACGGACAGACGGACACCGCGGCCACTCCCGCCACAACGTGCAGGCCCCAGCGGCATCGAAGCTGGGCCGGGGAAAGCCCGCCCGTCGCAGGCTCTGCTCGCACCGCTCCCTTCGAAGCGCCCTCTCCGGCAGCGGGACGCTTCGAACCCCATTTCTAAATTGCCTTGCACGAGAAAAACACAGATCTCAACGCTCCTCGAGAACGAAGGCAACGCTACGTAATTAACTACGCTTCGGATACACTGTTCTGAAGGCGGCTTCTAAGAACGGCTTATTTTATGCCATGTTTTTAAAACAGTCAAAAAAGGAGAAGAATAAAATCAACTGCCCTTCTCCATCAGGAGAACAACTCCCGGGGAAAACAATCAACTTTCAAAGTATTGATTTTGTATTCATCAATCCAATATAAAAAATTAATAAGAAATTCAACCTTAGCTGTTTTCAGAGAAAATGTTGATAATTGCATTTATACTATTTGAGGGAATTATATTTAAATCTTTCGTTACATGTGAGCTTACTAGTATTTACTTTCTTAAGTTTCTGCCAGTAAAAAGCGCCCTGGGTTTGACAGAGCAAATTTCCCAGCATTTGGAAGCTTTTATCCCAATTTTAACACCTTATCTCTTTTCCTCTAGAGAATTAACTGATATTGCATTAAAACAGAAAATGATATAGAATTTTAAACAGTCCACACAACTGGAAAACTGTCAGATCCATACAAAGCTCTACCGGAAAGAAACTTCAGCCTAAAAATTTAGGTTTTTATACACAGTATATAAGCATACGTATATTTACATACATACATATGCTCATATAAACAGCAATTTTACAGTAGCTAAATGATTTGTCTAAAATTATTTTAAAATATTTTAATGTGAAGTACTGCATCAATAAAAAAAATTGAGTACTGAGATTTTCCTTAATTTAACCTAATAGCCAACAAAAAGTGACGTAGCTAAAGAATATGAGTATAATCCAGATTATTCAGATACAATTTGTATTTTCAGTCAAGCCTTAAAAGCTTTTATTAAAAGAAACACTATTTTTGTCACTAATGTATTTTCTAATCATCGTAACTTGCTCAAATATAAAGATATTTTTAAAAAGCCATTTAAAACGACGCTACAGTTTTGTGACACATTTCTTGCTAACTCCGTTACCATTGCACTCATACAAATCAGCAAACAAAGGGATGTTTTTGCCACCCATGTGATGGTATTTGTTGAACGATTCTTGCGTTTATCCAGACTGCGCCTGTCTCACACCTAGAATCTGACAGCTGCCCTCTTAGGAACACAGGTGACGATATCGCTGGATATTTTTATTTTTCATTGCGATTAAAATAACACATAAAATTAAGGCCAATGCCGACCATTATTTTTCCCTGTAGGTCCTGTTACTTTAAGGTAATATAAATTGTCCGATATCCTCCATGAGTGCATGCTCTCAGGGCACGAGGGCATACAGACTCTAGATAAGTCATAATTTAGTACGCCAAAGGTGAAAAGAAAACGCAGAGGAAACAAGTCCTCTTTTTGCAGAAAGCCTTCTCGAGCAATCAAACGAGACCGCCCTTGCTTGCCGCGGCGGAACGCGGGTTCTTCCTGGGGCCGGAGGATGCCGAACCCAAGCATCAGGTGGTGCCGGTGCCGCGGCTGGGAGCCTCGGAGCCTCACCTGCAGCCCCCCCGTGCTGCTGCGCTCGCAGCTCGCCCCGCGCTGCCTTGCCAGGCGGCTGCAGGTAGCAGCGCAGACCAGTTCCAACAGCTACCATTCGGCCATGCAGCATACGCACGTTTTATACGAGTGGTTTCGTTAAAACCACGTTTGGCAGGAGCAGAACACTGCCTCTCCAAATAAGACACACAAAAGCTCCGAAAATCCACCTCGCAACCAGTAACCTGCCCTCTCGCTCACCAAGTTTCCCCACAGCTTTTGTGGAAAGTTCTGACCGCATTATTCAAACAGCTCACTGCCTTCTGCATAAAGCAGCGCTTGACCTGCGGATCGCTGGTGAGCGCCGAAAGCTGTCACGGTACGAGAGGCTGCTTCTCGCCGGGCAGCTTATGGACGTAACCAAGGCCCTGCTCGTGCCACGGGACTCACGAACGCAGAACACGGCCCCTGCTCAGCTGCACCTGATCAGGCACAGGTATCCTCCGAGCAACAAAAGTGCAGAAAAACTATGAGCCCAGCACTGATTGCCAACCCTGAATTTTATAGAAGCTTGCATAATTAGCGAACGTCCGGAGCGAACCGTCCCTTTGTGCGCACAGACTGGCGCAGCCCCTGGGCTGTTCTCCCGCTGCAGGCACAGCACTCGGCTCTGAGCGCAGCCCTCCCGTGCCGCGCAGCGCGAGCGGCGATACTCACAGGCAGCGGGTGCTCCGTGCCCGTCTGCCTCAAAGAGCCGGAGACACCGCAGGATCAAATCCAGCTTTGCGACTGAGTAAACACTAGCCCTAAATTGTCTCCATTATATCCACAACATAATGATGAAGATAAAATTTGCAAATTTAACTTGATATAACTGAACTTTCACCTTTGAATCCACACAGAAATTGTATTACAGCACTCGTGTAGGTCTCCCTGTGATAGATATTATATATAAAATGTATGCAACTTGAAAATAAAGAGATCCTGTGAAAAAAGCATGAATTCAAAAATCTGTAACCACTTAATTTAGAAGGAGCACAAAGGAAAAGTATGTTTTAAAGATAATAAAATCCTAGAAGTCACACCAACACGATCACTGTTTTCACGACTACCTGACGTCCGCCAGAGAACACCCTGCCTCGCACGCTGCAAGGCCACCTGTCACGTCCAGAAGCAGACTGGTGAGGAGTACACCGTAAAGGATACAGCCTCCGATGATGGATAAGGGCAGAACCCCTCACCCCGTGCCACCCCACGCCCGGAGCAGAGCAGGCGGCACAGCGACACTCAGCACTCGAAGCACTCGCACTGCTCCTGCCGCCTGCACGCTGCCACGAGCTCCCACGTGTTACCCGCACATCGCGTCTCATGCGACTCTTACCGCCATTCTGCACTAAACCTGGAACTTGCTAATACCCCCAAGCATGTTCATTTCCCTTTTTTCCCTATCTTTTCACACGGGGTCCAAAATGCCATACAACCACTCCATGGTTTTTAATTGCAAATTTCATTAAACATACTAAACGTGCTTACATTTGTTCCTTTTTGATTTTATCTTTTGCAAATCCCCTGCATGGTCATCTGTTCTCATTTTTGCCGGACATTTTCATGCTAACCAGCAAGGTCATTGCAAAACTTGTATTGATTTTCTTCCCAAATATCCGGCTGCACAAATACATATTTTACCAAGGGTTCTGAAGTCAGCCCCGAGAACGAATGTAAACACACGGCAGTGCAGCTGGGAAAGCCTTTGCAACATGGAGTCACAAATGGACTTGTGCAGATTCCTACTGGAAAAAGATGGCTGGTTAACCCCTTTTCAGCTGAGTGGGGAAATCAATTTTACAACGAAGCAGCCCCGGATGTGAACTGGGCACCACACGGCCCCGCAGCACTCGGGATAATAGACTGGCCGCCCGGAGAGTGGTCACTGCAGCCTGCGCAGCGGTGTGACATTTATCTTACAAACGTGCTCAAATACAGTATATTTTGTTTGGTTGATTGATTTTAGCATTCAAACATATCTTTCACTATTTCAACCCAAAGATACTCAGTATCTTTATTTTGAAATATATCAAATGTAAATTTTCTGAACTTATCACACAAAACTAGAATCTTCTAGCAATCAAGACAAATATCCGTAATCTCCTCTGCATTGACAGGGAGCCCAGTGGGGCTCGCAGCCTGGCCCAGTATCTCTCATACTCACCACAGAGTTTAAGTTCCAGGCCTGGAGCTCACCAGAAGAATGCACTGGTAAGTCAAGAATTTCATGTTGCTAAATGATTTTTATTTTTTATTTTTTACCAAGAATGGCAGAGTCCTTTTTGCAGCCGAGTAGAGACCAGCTCTCTTCCCGAGATCAGGACTAACAGAGCTTCTAAGGTAAAACCAGACTTTCCTTTTTTCCTATCTTGGCCACCATCTAGGTACTGAAACATTTAAATCGCGATTACAGGAAAAACACAACAAACAAACAGTGTGGATGGCTAGAGAAAGTGATTAAGCGTGGGACGGTGATTCAGGCATACATTTATAAGAAACTAACTTTGAATCACTGTACCAGATGCAGTCCCAGGCAAAAATGTATGCAGGCAACAGGGAGTTAAGTAAATAATTTTTTTCTTTTCTTTGTCGATGTGTTTAGTTCTCTTCCTGCCAAGACTCATTTCACTCTGCTATCTTGTGAGAGACACATATGGTGCAGTGAAATTGCCATCCAAGAAAGCATGTCCCAGCCTGTTGAGACATCATCAAATAAGATTAAAGCAAAGTAAAAATAAAAAGATAGAACGATTTTTTTTTCTTTTTCTTGTACAGGGAACATCTGATGAAAGTCACTGAGGTACTTGAATGCTTCTAAAGGTTTTGCAACCATTTCTTTACTTTGCCTGGTTAAGAAAAAGGCAGAAATAACAAGCCAATATCTCCTTTTTCTTCTTCAAGTTAGTGAAAAAATGTGTTTCATAATAAACCTGATGTATATGAATAAAATACAATATTGCCTTCTGTGCTTCTGTGGAAACAGCACTTAAATGCACAGAAATACCACTGGCTTTCTATTCTGGATGCCTCTGCACCGTCTCCAACTCCTGCATGCAAAAAACCTTTTTGGGCAAGGACAAAATAATTATTCTATTAATCTAGCCCATAAAAAGGTGCACGTCACCTCCCGGCCAGCACATTCAGGTGACGCTCTGGCAACCAACTTCTACACCAAATATTAAAATTCATCACCTGAGAAATACAGAAGTCCAAGGTACGGTATTAAATGTGTGAAAGAAACTGAAAATTGTTGCATTTTCCTAACAGTTGCAAAGGCCTCAGGACGAAGCAGATATTACAGGTTCTTCCCCTACAAGGTCTCTTCAGCTTCCACATTCAGAAAAAAGGACTGGGTGAAGAAATCCCGGCCGATCCCCACGTGCTTTTGCCCCGGGTACTTACAACAGGACTTAGGATGCGGTGGTTTGTACCGTTACATCAACGGGAACTGCTGAGAAGCAACTCGTCGGCTACTCTTGACTGCTTTGAAATCAGGCTCTACAACTATTTCAGAATTACTGTCCTACCCCCACAAAAGCACAAGCTAACACAACACATACAGTGCGCCCTACATTTTAAGTGAATAGACTTAAAGTACAGAAGTCTGCTCAAGGCCAAAAAGAAGTCTCAAGGGATAAGAGGAAGCCAAAATCAAATTAGCATTGTTGATCGTGATAAAAGTAAGCTGAGGGGTGGGGGGCATCTTAAGCACACAAAATAATCTGCAAAATGGAGTTCAGCTTCGGAAACAGGAACGTGTTTTGTGCGTTTCTTTGCCACCCGTTCCAGTTAGACACCGTGCATTTCCAGGTCTCGTTTCCAATGCACTCTTAGCTGGGCTGCAGGAAAGCAACAATGCATCAGTAGCAGAGATTATCCCTGGCCTTAATAAGCTGTTGTTGGCTTTCATAACAACTGCAGCCTAGGACGAGTCACACCGAGCTCAAAGACAATCTTACCAATAGCCTGGAGCAAGGATTATAGAAACAAGAATCCAAGGGGGGGTGGGAGGGAGCAAAAATCCCAAGAAACAGGGGCTAATGTAAAATCGTTTACATATTAACCTTCTTCCCTTCTGACAGTGGTCAAGTTCTGATTCAAAATACAAATTATCTCCAATTACTTCAAAAGAGGCAGTCACAGAGCTGTCACTTAACCTTCACCATCTGTTTGGCTCAAAAGAAAGCTGTACAGCCTGCCACTTTGACCTCATCTTTCTCTTTCCACACTGGACAGGCACCAAAAGAGAGACGATGGCTTATTGTTCTCCAGAGAAAACCTCGTCCACGGAGGAGCTGGGGGGTGAGGACGCGCGCAGGGGAGGGCAGGGTTTCGGGAGGTGACTTAATTTAACTGCTGGGGGGGCTGTTCTGGGAGGATGAGTTTGCAGACCTTCCTCGCTCGCTCCGTCAGGCGTCTCCAGAGATGAGGCTTGTTTAGGAGCGCAGCCTGCCTGCCAGGAGCCGTCACCGGCTAAACAACGCGGCGGGCAAAAAAGGCAGAAGCTGATTCACAGTGGATTCTGGCTTAGAGATTCTTGTGAATTTTTCCATCTAGTAGCCAGATATACATGGAAAAACATCAGCTATTTGAGATGTCAAAGGGAAAATAAATCCAAGAAATGAAATCGCTTTCTAGGAAAGAGAGCAGCACAAAATGATTGGGGAAAAACAAAACAAAACAAAGCAAGAAGGTGCATGCTCCGGGAAAGCAGAACTTAAAAGTTCTAAAATATGATCTTATTGTAAGATAAATCAGAGCTCACCACTACTGTCAGCTGTACAGATTAGACCAAAGCTTCTCACAAACTACTAATTAACCGCTGTGTATCCCAGCCTTTTTCACGGCCTCCGGGGAAGGCGGGGAGTTTACGGCTCAGACTCACCCCAGAGAAGTGGCAGCAGTAACACAAGAAGCACAAACCCCCACCAGTGGCCAGCGAGGGACAGCAGAGTGCCAAAGGATCAGGCTCATAAGCCTGATCTAAAAGCGCAGAAGTGCTGGGAATAAGAAAAGCTGTCAGAGAAAAGAGATTCCAGAGGGGCTGCAGGGCACAGTAATAGGGTGCAAATTTTTGAATACCTCGTGGTTTACAGGCAGTTTCTAATGCTTCTGCTGAGAAACATTACAGCATTTCCATTGGCTCTGATCTTTATTTTCAGTTTTATTACCCACTGCATAACAGGTTTCTCCAAGAGAGAAAGAAAGAAAGCAGAGCCCTCTGTAAACAGGAGCAACTCCAACTCCCAAACGTTGCACATAGCAAAGCGGTGCAGCACGCGGACAATTTTGTATATGAAACGGCTCTGAAAACAAACACCTCTGTAGCTGTGCACCCTATGTGACGCTTTTGGCATTATTTGGCATGTGGAGGCAGAACCCGTTCTCTTGTCTCACAGTATTCCATCCAAGGAGAGCACACCGCGACGCACACAGCCAGATGACAGGGGCTGCAAACTTTCCATTTCCATAGCAGATGGGAACAAATCAATTAAGGACACAGCGCTACAGCACCGCTAATAACAAGCACTCGGAATACGGTACCGAGTATTTTGCTCGGTGGGAGAAAGGAAAGCCTGCTGCAGAAGGTGCTGAATCAAATAATGATCTCAAGCAAATAGCCTTCTACGCCACAGAATCTGAATTCCTTTGCTGCCGTTTTTAAAACGCAAACAGAATATTGAGCTCGGTGTGCAGTTCAGAGGGGGCAGAAAAGCTCCCTGCGCTCTCGGTGCTGGAAGAGCCTGACAACAGCTGCAGCCACACTGAAATGTTTAATTTTACTTAAAACATTCTCTCAGGCCTATGTATTATTTGAAGTATAATGTACAGAATTATCTAATGAATTCTCAGATCAAATACTCTCATTTTGCTGCAGGCCATTTCCCGAGAACAAACTAAAGGCACACAGGCTTCTTTCTGTGCCTGAATGTTGAATTTAAACAGATGTCCAGTGGACATCAGCTTCTTTCAGATTGCCTCTCCCATTCAGTCTTCTGTATCTCCAGCCAGTGCAAACCCCCTTAAATTAAAAACAAACAGAGAATCAAGATAACAAAAAATATGGCAGGACTACCAAGAACAAAAAGGCCTGTCGTGAATCCTGGCTGTCCCTCTGCTGCGGTAAGGGATGTGGTGACAGTGAGAAAGTTGCCTAGGAGCAGCATCTGGCTCTGATTAGGTAACAAGCTGTAGCATCTGCAAGCTTGTCAGTGCTCAGCCCACAACAAAGTCCGGCCAGCAGATCCGTGTTTGAAATGGGAACTAGCTGTGACGTTTTATAAGACAAACATTATCTGTTCCCATTGCAGGGAGCCTTTTCATTAAAAGCTGGCTGTAAGAGGAGAAATTAAACGTGCTTGTTACATTTCGCTTTTCATCTCAAAGAAAAAACTATCTGGTTTTGTCTGTCAGAAACCTTTTTATTTGTCTTTCCTCCGTGAAATGGCTGCAAGATAACGGTAGTGATTCCACAGCCCTCAATAAGCAGCTGCTGTGAACCCTAGGTGCTCCTATAAGATTTTACCACTTTTTACCCTAACTATGAAAAATAAAACAAAACTTGCATGCAGCAGAGCCCCGCGGGTGAGGACCCCAGCCACAGGACGCGCTGGGTGCGCTGCCCACGGCCACGCCAGCGGCTCGGCGGAAAACACGTTTCTCAATTGACATTTACTTGCTCTGTTTGATTTCACAATATGTGCATTAAAATTCACTCATCTCCAAGTATTTATTTACTTACTTTGACTGTATATTTGACTAAGACAGCTTCCATACTTCACTATTTTTTCTTCCCTTCTTTTCTTGGTGTGTTGGAGTTGATCTTTTTCTATGCTGTGTTACTGAATGACAGCCACAGTCCTCAACGCCTCCACTGTAATCTGAAATGCATTTATACTGCTCTTTTGAAAAATGAAAAGAGAATACTCTGTGTGCCCTGTATAAGACCAAAGTCCAACATAACTGAAGAAGAACTGAAGAATTATTAAATCTGAGAAGTTAATTTCTGTCCAACCTCACAGTGATTTTCGAACATCTAAGGAAACTCACCTATGAGCACCTCCAAAAAATATTCTCCTGTAAAACTAAGCATTAGTCAAATCAGTACTAGAGACTTCGATAGCGTACACCCCTCTATGCAGATTTTGGAAACTGTCAGAAAATCATGTAATTTCAAAATTTCTCAGTCTGAGCAGTTTGCTTTTGAAAACAGTTACCTTGATGCCCCAGTCTGCCTGGGGACCAACCAGTGAAAGCTTTAAACACAGCTAGCAGTCTGGTGGTGCTTGTCACAGCAAGCACAAAACCACATGAACGGGCACAAATGAAAAGAAGGTACAGTCCCTCCACAAGATCTGGGCAGAACAGGAAAATGCTATGTTTCCAAAACCCAGAAAACTGCAGAACTCCAAAATAAGGACTTTAGGGGAAAAAGTATAGATGTTACAATAACTTGCTTTAAAAAAAAAAAAAACAAAAAAAACACTTGCTATGAAATCTGGCCTATTTATTAGTTGTGAAATACAAACCATGTTATCGACAATCTTAAGGAAATGGTTTGATGTTAAGTGATACTTCAGAATCCGCCCCGTAGCAAAGCTACTGCACCATTACAGAAAGATAAGCAGAAAATCCTTCCTGCAAATAAAGGAGACCTCCCTGATATTCTATAAACCATGCAGCTGATTTTTAAAAGCCACTGACATAACGTATGGGCCTGGAAATTTTCTGCTATATGGCAGCATGCAGTACTTCCTGTAACACGAGACTTGCTAAAAAAGAACAATTCCTAATGACGATAATTACCCTGAAATGTTGTTACATAAGACGCAACTCACACTATTTTTATTAATAATACAAACGAATCTCAAGATGGCACGAGCCCGAACGGGTGCCCCACGCAGCCCCAGCAGAAGCTGCTTGCCTGTTTTCCAGGACACGCCTTTTCCAAGCTCACCACAGCCAGCAGAGGAGCGGCCCACCGGTGCGCATCGCACACCCAGCCCCGTTTCCACGCGCGCAGCGCTGGCCGCAAGGAAAACGTTTTCCCAGAGCGGTCGGCTTCGGGGCAATCGGGGTGCAGGGCGGCGGCACCGCGCCCAACGGCACCTCCTGGTGCAGCCCCGGGGCCGAGCCACCGGCACGCAGCCAGCAGCACGCGGCCGCCACGCCAGCAGCACGTGGCACCACCAGGAGTCAGGCCCCACGGGCAGCCCCCGCCCGGCCACCCCTCGCGTCGCAGGTAACGGCACCGGGAGGCTGCGGCTTGCAAAAACACAATAAAATACAACTTGGCAGCAGCCAGTGAGATCCCTTACTTGCAAAATTAGGATTTTTTTTTCTTCCTCAGAAAAAACTATATAGACATAAAAAGCGAAGGGCTTCGTACCATTCTCGCTGCTGAGTGATCGCTGTCTGACACGAAGGTGTGAGGAGAGCGGGAGCGTGCTGGAGAGAAACCACCAAGAAACGAAGCCGACGGCAGAGCTAAGGCCAGGCTGCAGACGCGCTTCCGCTTCAGGGCGCTACCTGCACCATCCCGCCCACAGCGGGGCACTTCCTTCCGAGGAGCGGCCTTTGCTCTCCCTGGGAGCCGCAGGAAATGTTACCGGTTCGCACCGGTCGGCCCCTCTCCGAGGTGGGAGCCTGGAGCGCGCTGACACCCCTGGGCCCGCCGCGGGCCTCGCGCGCTTCTGCGGCTCTGCGGGAGGCCGACGGGCAGGCCCCAGCTGCTCGATCGCCTTACCCACACGGCAGAGACCATCGCGCTTCTCCCCAGCGCACAGCAGTGTCCCTCACAACGCTTAAGTTCTCTCAGCGTTATGGCTTAACAGACTACTGTGACTGCCATTAAAAAACTGATAGAGCCAGCATTCCCCTAGAACCATTTCAAGACCTCAACAAAAGGCTGTGCATTTTAAAAGCAACGTGGTTTGTCCATTATTATGATTTATTATTATTTGTATTACAGTAGTACCCAGAGGCCCCTGCCAGGGTTCCTTTGTCCAGGGCATTGTACAGAATACACAGCAACACGCTGATCTAAAAAACTTAAATTCGGCCTGAAAGCTTCCAGACCCATTCCCCGTAGGTATTTCCTCACTCGAGGCGTTAATCATTTTCATCATGCTAAGGGGCATTTCCCAAACTCTAATCCCCCCCCCCAACGATTTAGAATTTTCCCAGCACCTCCACTTCCAGTTCCAGGTACACCCCTGTGATTAACACAGCAACAGGCTAGGAGTCATCTGTGCAAAGCTTACAGACAGGTTTTAAAAAGTATTTTGGATCCAAGGAAACGCAAGGGTAATTAAAAGCCGTGAGATGCTATTAACTGTACTGCACCAAACAAATAATCAAGTGAAGATGACCATTTATTTTATGTGATTCTCTCTTCTTTAACTGGAAAGCAAAAGTGAAAAACGGCTGCTCTGAGAAAAAAAGTATCCAGAAACACAGTAAGCAAGAAAAGCAGTGTGGATATGGATATGCAATGTTCATATATAAACAAAGGAAAGGTGTGGAGATTGCATACATCATCCTTGAAAGCAGGAGTGAAAATAGGCTCTCCCATCTCCAAAAGCAGCTGGGGATGATTCGCAGTAGATTTTTCTATAATAAAAATCCCTTACGTTTCTTTAGTTGGAAAACTCAGTTTATAGGTCAGTTAACAAGTATTAAAACCACAAGAGAACATGAAACGCACCACCTTTTCCTTTTGATCCTTTTCCCTTTTGTATGAATGTTTTGAAGTTTTGAATATAAAATCCCTGAATTTTTGTTATGTTTTATGCCTCCGTGAAGGCATTAAAACAAAAGTTTGTGGGCTGAAGAAATATCCCCTAACTAGCAGGGAATTAAAGAAAGCTGTCCTGCCCCAGCACACCTGTGCGCCAGGTGTGCCGCTGCCCGAGTCCCAAATGGAACACCTCATTTACAAAACAAATCTGTCCAGAAAATTACCTGCCTCTCGTGATTGCTGCAAATGGTTTTCATCAACCTGCACTGAACTGTACTGCGTTCTCTCCAAATTTACAGCATTGGGTAAGAGTCATTGTAGGAGGGAAAGGAATAGAAGCAATGTTTAAAAGCCATTAAATAAATAGAGGGTCCCCGTCGAGCGTGGTCAGTGCCTTGGGTGTCCATTCGTTAAGGTAGTTCCCTGCTGAGCACGCTGCATAACCCACCACCAAGCACAGAATTGGCTTGGCTTAAAGGTTTTAAAGGCCCTGTTCTCTTGCAGGATGCTTCGGTTTTGAAATCTATCAAAGGAATCTCAAAACAAATTACATGGTAAATTATTATCTCTGTTCTGGCCTCCTCTCTACACCCCACTGTTCAGCATGAATGACGATGGGAGAGCCGCTTGTGAAAGCCTGCAAGATAAGCAGATTACAGAATGTCAGGTGCCTCGGGCTACTCTAAATTTCACAGCCAAACTTCGCTGGCCAAATCAGTTCATCTCACTAATATGGGTCACAGGCTATTTCAATTAATGCACCTCTAATGACTAACATTTGTTCCTTAATGTGAAAGGAATAAATACAGAGATACGGAAAGCAGCAATACCAAGCAAAATCCCCTCCCCTTGCTTCTCATCACAACCACTGCGTTTAGTTTCTCTAACCAACTAACAGGAACAGAGAAAACAGGCTTGCAAGGAATATAGAATTTCTTTCAGAAAGAAACCTTTTATGTAGCTTTCCTATCATTACCAACTGCATTTCTGGCAGCTTTCAGTGTCCTCTAGATCCCTGTGTACTGAATAACAAGACCTGATATGAAAACAGAATGCAGAAAACAAATTAGCATTTCGAAAATAAAAAGCATGGCTTTTAATCCTATTAAGATCATGGCTTTTTTTTTTTTTCTTTTTCTTTCTTTCTTTCTTTTTTTTTTTTTTTTTTAAGTTCCCTGAAAGATATACTGATGTTTCCATTAACATAAATGCTGAAATCAGCATTTCCTTTGAAAGAAGTTGTTAATATTTGGAAATGGTAGGATTTCCAATCCTAGATTTGATTGTTATTCTATGCTACCCTGCAAGTGCCAAGGTCATGGGGAGATTCACCTGCACACTGAGCTAAATGAATGCACTCGGCCACAATACATGTATAATTTAACATTCTCCTCTCAAGTACCACCATGCATTCCTAAAAATATTTTATTACAATAACAAATTGGTTTCAAAATCATGCATTATGTATTCTGAAATTAGGTCTGCCAACGAAACCTGTATATACAAACATACAAGCAACCATGCAGGACAGCATGAACGCAGAAATTATAGGTTCTAGAAGAGCTGAAAGGAACAATTAATTCTTCCTGTAACTCCAAAAAGTCCTTTTGTTATTACTTTAATCTGCATACTTAAAAAGAACAAAGCAATTAATTGCTGTGAGATGTATTTAGGAATCATATAGCATGTCTTTTTCTAGATGTCTATATAAAAGTGTTTAACTGCGAAGTGCACAGTATATTAAAACACACATTTGGGAGTTCATTTCTCATGGGTAGGGTTGGGAAAAATAATACAAAGCTGCTCAAATATTTAAAACAGTATTAGTTACATTTCAAAACTTCCCCATTATAACATTTTTTTTTCTCCTTCAGATAAAGCTCCTCGAAATATTTAATGTGAATTTATGAAAAAACTTCTGGTAAATTCTTGATCAATAAAAGTAGTCCTTTGCTGTTTCTTTTTTAGTTATTTAGCCAGAGAGTTAAAAAATTCATAATGTTGCTATCTTTTCAGTAGCAAACGCTGTAACGTTAATGCACTTTCATGATAGATGGCTGTTTCTGATTTGTGAGCTTCATTTTAAGTTAAATATACATTGATAAAGCATCCTTTTACAGCCCAAATATTCTTTTTTCTCATGCAAAATAAGCATGTTTCTTGGTCAACTGACATTTTGTTAAAATGGACTTGAGGTAGCTATTTATGAATAATTAAGATTAAAATGTTTCTGTGATTCCCTCAATGTTTTTTTTTTTATTATTTTTAAACATTTATATCATGTCAAAAAGAACTTATTCTTCCAAAGGTAACTTTCCATTAAAATAATGGAGAAAATGCCATTTCTAATTTTGATAATAGCCCTGAGTTCTTAACTAAAGTCAAAGCCTTTTCCTGTAGAAGCATGACATTTTTTTAGGATTGATACCATTATGTGAATTCCTTGTAATGGTGTTAAAATACTTGAAGTATTTAAAACATGACAAATAAGATCAACTAAATTCCCATTTAAAAACAGCAGCCCCGACTAAGCCTCTCAACCTTTATTTTGTACTAGACATTTCACTCTACTACATTTATTTGCTTTTCTGTTATTTACGGTAAGAAAAAGAGGCTGACAGATATTACCACTAATTATACTTCGTTCGGTTTTAAACTTCAGGAAATATTCTTAATAAATAACTTGCTCCTGGATGTTCAAACTGGACATTTATTTCATTCTTATTTCAAGAAGCAAAGATGCTAAATATTCTGAAAGACTGCTTTTTGCAACAGGAAAGCCAGGTGAGATCAAATACTTTAAATTACTTCTAGGAGTTTTTAATTCAGTAAATACTTCATAAAATTAAAACCTTTACACACTCCTTTTTGAATACAAGTGCAAGCGCTGCACTCAAATTGTTTCTCTGTAATTTCGTTTAGATGTTCTGATATGACTAGACATACAGCTTTTTCAGCAGTAAAATTATGAGAAATAATTATCTCTAATCTAATCAGTAGTATCTGAAAATGGTAAATGTTAGCAGCTTAATTTGTGATTTCTTAAAAAGCCTTTTGTATCACTATTTAGACTGACACATTGAAGCTTTGCTTTTAAAGCAATAATTAAGAAATTGTTGACAGAAATTAAGCGTCACTGACAATTTTAAACAATTGTAAATGTTCTTCCCCCTTTCTTTTCCGAGGTTGAGAATGACAAAAAGGGAAATCTAAACTGCCACTTAGAGAGGGGAACAAGAGTTTCTGGATTATTATTATTTTTTTTTTTTTTTGTAGCAAAGATGTGATTCATATAAGTAATAAGCAAACCCCTTGCTATGGATTTTTAAACACCCTGGCTTGTAATCTAGAGGTTAAATGATTAAACCCATTCCTGCACTTTTCAGTTTAAGTGCAGATATGTTTCCTTGAATTTAGCTGTGGGCAATTTTAAGCTGAATACGAACTGCTCTTCATTTGTTATTAAAGTCCGTTGCTATCTTCCAAAACTGTTTGTTACACATATCTGAACACGTACATGTATTAAGAAAACACACTGAAATAAAAACAAGATTATAAAATTAGATATTCTATATTAAAAATCAGTGTTCATTTCTGCAAGGAAATTTACTTAACAAAAATTATAAATGGCAATACTTTAAATCGTTAAATACATTCATTATTTTCCTTGTTGCATGTTAAGCCTGGAACAAAACAAGAATATTTTCCGAGCACTGCGCGGAACCATCCAACCCAGGGGCTTCAAAGGCAGCGGCCGGGGCTGTCCGCGCGGAGCAGCAGCAGGAGCGACTGGCTCCCGGCGGGGCACAGCCCGGG
>VXAA01005663.1:48321-138892 GCA_013399115.1 Anseranas semipalmata
GGCTGCCTGGGCAGGAACAGCACAATCGTGCTCTGCTGCACTGCTCGTTGTGAATGGTTTGGTATTTTGAATACAATAATTTAGGTTAAAAGGCAACAGATAACTGTATCAGCTTGCAGACCCTCTGTACAGCTTGCTGGCTGGCAAGAAAAACATCTGAAAGCTAAAATGAAAGAAGGTTTCTACGTATTTTTCCCTTTCGGGCTCCTGGAACTGGCTGGTGAGCTCTACGACACCGAAAAAAAATGTACGGGCTCCTAACGGGATTAAAGACAGAGGGAGAAAACACAAATCAGAAGCACGCTGGTGTTCTCCAGCACAGTTGTACTCTGCTGCCACATAACCCCACGCAGCGCGACGAGGTGCCGCACGCAGCCGAGCCGCTCCTGGCGTGGCGTCCCGACCGCCCCCGCGCCTCCCCGAAATCACTGCCTGCGGGTTCAGTCCCCAGGCTGTCCTTCCCACCTGCCTTCTGTTAAATGCAGATGTATTAATGAATTATTCCGCTGGGGCGTTGGAAGTAAACTAATATTTGTGGTTTGAGTGGAAAAGCGACATGAAAGCCTGAGAACTTCATTTTCCCATCATTATTAGAAATTCAGTCCCATGGAAGCTGTTACTGGGCAGAGGCTCTGTGAGCTGGCTTATTTCACATCTCCGGCTGTATGACAAGTGCTTTCCTGGGTGTCCTGAATATCACTGCTGCGTTTGGCTTCCACACGACGTCACAGGGCAGGCAGCGAAACCCGCACTCGCTTTATTCGGAAGCCGAACCTACTTCCCCTGAAACAAATCTACGGTAGTGCACCCGCAAGGGAACTGCTGACCAGTTTTCAGGACTGGACCGTTCAGATGGGCCACGCCGGTTCCTCCGCTCACCACACAACCTACAACCAACAGCACGAGCACAGAAGCCCTGCACGCACGCCTACACCCAGCGTGCAAACATGCAGACCGGACCAAAAGGAAATCGATGAGGATCCCCACCGGGGAAGAACACCGAAACATAACTGAAATAGCTCAAGTAAGAGCTCAGCTTGCGCCGTGGGCAAGGACCACAAGAGAGTTCAGGCAGCCGAGCAACTTCAGCCAGCGCAGGCCCGATCCCAGGGCCCCGGTGCCATGCGTCCTGCGTCCTGCAACCCGCTCGGAGCGCAACCGCGCCGCTCCCGAGCGCGCCCGCAGCCAGAACCCAGGCGGCAGCCAGGCGGGCTGCGCCGGTCAGCGTGGGAGCTCACCTGCGGCTAAGGACAGCAGCCGCCGGCAGCAGGTCTCTGCCAAGCTGAATCCAGCCTGGGGATGACTTATGGTTCGGGATTTTAAGAGTAGCGAGGAGGTACAATTCCATCCGCATGGCTAGCTACCCCAACACGCCACGGAAAGGATATTGCACTAGCAGTTTGATAGTCGGAGCTCTAAAAAAGGTAAAAATGAAAAGCAAATCCGTTCATTTGATACAAATCTATTTTTTTGTAGCAGCATGTGAAAATAAATAAAAAAAAGACTTTAGCATGTTTTCAAGAGATAAGACCCACTAAGATAAGAACATGAAGATGTGCTACAAGAAGTTATAGGAAGACGGTGTCCATAAAAAGGCTTCACCCCATGTTCAAAACGCAGTTGTCTTTAATTTCCTTGAAATTTAGTAGACCACTTAAATCATACTTTTGCCTTCTCGCTGTCATTTCTGCCTTACCTTTCCCCCTTCCCCTACCGCTACAAAACAATCTTATGTTGAATTAAGACTTAGCAGTTCATTTATATTTTGTTAATTTTTATTCACAGCTATATGGTTTTTGTAACAGTTTTACTTCCATGAATGTTCTTCCAGCACACAAAATTAGAAAGTGAGATATATTATTTGTACACTAACGGTCACGAGGAAGCAGAAAGGTTTCTGGTTACACAACAGCTTGTAGGACAACCTAGAGCTAAAGGGGCTGGAGTCCCTTCCAGTCAAACTGAAGGAGAAGCAGGAGTTATCTGTTGCCTGACACGGTTTTCATCTCCAGATTGTCTCTGGAAACTTCTTGCTCAGGATATTAGTTGAGGAAAGTTTGCTTCCTTCTTTTCATTTCAGAACCACTCGCTCTTGTGTTTGATGTGTTTTGGGTGAAATGTCAGGCAATTATGGTGATGTACTTGCTTTTATATTACCCTCTCTCTTCCCTTGATGGCTTTTAAAAACACACGTATCCCTTATTTTCTCCCCTGCCCTTGTGTGAGCAGGAGATCACCTCTGGCACAGGTGAATGGAGGGCAGCCACAGCCGTATCTCATTCTCCCAAAGAGACTCCACGGCTACAGTAAATCCAAAGTGCAGTAATTCTGAAAATGAGCACATGCATTTTAAATAGCAATTCACAGCGATTCTGCTGCACATCCCTCAGTAGGACCCACACCAAATTACTTTGATTTTACTGTTTCTTTTATATGTTTATTGGGGTTGATTCATTACATAGCACAGAGTCTATAGGAACAAGCCATTTTTCAGCGTAACAGGTTTACAGTAAAATTAGATTATAGTTTTATAAATCCCTAGGATAAAAAACCATATATCCCATATGTGCGGGAAAGGGATATATTGCCCACAGTGTCCTCCTTTATAAGGAATGGATATTCTGAGTTCTCCTATTCTTCAACGGTACAGTTAAAGAGCCTTTTTTCTGACCAACTATTGGCATATGATTGCCACTACATCTTCCTTTATCCTCTTTAGTGTATTTATTTAGTCCCCTGAGGTCCTTTCCTCTTCTGAAAAGGAAGGCCTGAGCGACTTGATAGATGCTAGTGCTATTGTCCAGGACAATCTATGTGCTAGCAGACAGACGTTTCTGCGAGCTGTGATCTCCATCGTCTCTGAGCCCGGAACCCAGATGTCCCGTTTCCTATGGCCAAGACGCAGGCCAGCATAGCTGGAGTGAAGGAAAGCATGAATCTGGCCTGAAAAGAGTACTTTTAGACTGAATGAAATACACCGCCCACAAAGACAGAGAGAGCAAGACCTTGGAAAACCCTGGGACTTCCTTTTTTCTCTGTTTTAAAGAAACACGGTGTTTTCTCTTGGCGTTGTTAAAAAACAATGTCCATTTAAGCACTGACAGGCAGGACTCTGTATCTGTACATACAATTTAATCCTTCAAAGAATCAGCAGAACCCACATCAATCAAGCCTTCATCAACTTGTAAAAACAATATTTTGATTCAATCAGATTCAAAGCCCCGAAATTCCCAGCTAATTAATGCAGGGTCACTCAGAGGCTGTGAAGCAATGGCTAGCAGAGTGGTCAAATATTTACCCCTCAACACAGTAGACATTAGGACAACCAAAGGACCTGAAGAGTGGGCAGGAATAGATAATGCGACTCCGACTGCCGCAGGTCTCATTCGCTACGAGTATTTGGATAAAGAATTATTACAAAGCAGAGGAAAAAAAAAGAAACTGAAGCCTCTGCCATAAGCAGCGTTCTCATCCTGCTTAAGGGCTGTTAAATGGTCAGTGACCCAGGCAACATCCTTCTCATTTCTTGGTTTTTAACATGCATGTCTCCAGACAGTTGAGTTGTTTTGGTTACAGTCCTTCCTTATAGCATTCACAATAAATTATGTTACAAGAACACAGACAGCAAAACATTACTGAAGAGTCCAAGCCACCAAGGCCTTTTGGCCTACTTTGTATTCCTAGAAATGCATCTTGAATTCAGCTCGTTCCTCTAAATATTCCTAAAATATAATCCTGCCGTTCAGAATACCCCGCGCACGGAGGAAGTTTTCACAGCACAGAGGGGGAGCCCCCGCGTGCTGCACACACGCGCCTGCCCCGTCCTGCGTCTCGAGGTGACTCTGGAATCCAGGCGATACAGCTTTCAGCTCTGCCTTAGGAAAAATATTTTTTTGTATGTTCCACTCCAAAGCTAAAATTTCACTGATTCTTTTAAAATGCATTCATTAAAACAGTCATAACCTGTTAATGCATAATATATATAATCATAGATATACGCGTACATGGGGCCTGTGTGCAGCTGAGTGCATTCTTTGACCTCGTGTGTATGTGTAAAGACGCATAATGTACACCCACTGTGTGTGTGCGTGACAGGGCTGAAAGGCTGTATGTCAGGGAAAGCAGAATATAGCTGGAGTGCAGGTCTCCATGACACCTGATCAGTTCAAAAACAAATCTTTGAGAGAGATTTTTATGTTTCTTGGCAGAGGGGGATTCTGAAAAGCAGCTCGTGCAAGTGCTGCACCCACTCACACCCATTTATCCACCGCTAATGGCAGCTTCACTGAAAACACTTCCTATCGCAGACTGTATCGTACCTTTTCAGGAAACAGCCACTGGAACAGATACTCCAAAATGTACAAGGATGTGACCTGCTCCAAAAACCAGTGGGGCAGATTTCACCTTGCCTTTCAACATTCCTTCTGGGTTATTGTGCTTTTTTCATGTTTATGTATTTTTGTGCTTGCACTCTAGATCTACACAAGGGACAGAAATTGATTATATTTTGCATTATGTTGCTATGCCTTTTGCTTCTGTATTCAAATTCATCATACCGAGGCGCGTATTCTGGACAGACAGACTTTAGATTAATGACCATGCAATTAAAACATGCTCTTCCTTCCACAAGAAAGTTTTCAAAAAGTTTAAGAGCAACTATTTAATAATTCACAATTTTTACATTGCCTCTGTTTTGAGACAGCTTGAGGAGGCATTATAGACCCAGATGAATTTTTAAAAAGCCATTTCGTAGAACCCATGCTGCCAGTACTTTGCTGGAATGCCCGTCAGTGCCTGGGGACACCAAAACATCCTTTAGAAGGATGCCCTGTCCAAGACTACTGTAATACGAGCAGTAGTCATAGTTACAAAGAAAAAGAAAGAAAAAGATAGAGGTCCAGATAATGCCACCTGAAAAGAATGTTTTAAGAATCATCACTAATCTTTTCCTAATCTTACTCTCATCCGCATAGGAAAGACCAGACAAATAACCCTGGGTTGAAGGAGTAGTTACCTGTTTTCAGATAGATGTCTTGAAATACAGAGACAAAAATTATCACGTGTACTTAAAATGTTAAGCGTAAAAAGATTAAGGCATCTCCTCTCTAACTTACATCATTACTGCTACTCAGCATCGTAAAACAATATATGAAATCTTATTTGCTTTCCTGGACTCCTGTGATTCCTTCTATTTTTGCAATTCACAAAACACCAACGAAGCTGCCTTGGTCCATTTTGAGACAGCTTGCGTTCCAATTCTCAAGCACTACTACAATCCTCGCGTGCGGGGGATCCTAAATTTATTCAGACCTTAAAACTTGCGACCACATATGTCATTTTTGCACAGGGTTGACCTTTTCAGCAGACAGGTCATTCTGACACCGAAAGGACAAAAGAAACAGAGCCACCTGCTCCACACCAGGAATTGAGGGCAGCACATGCTGTGTGGAGGTGGTAAAGAAACGCAGAAATGAACGCGTTGCTACAAACCTGCACTGTGTACAGTTTCCCTCCATATTCAACCCGGAAAAAATGCGAACTGCTCAAGTTACTGCAGCTTGAGAAAGTCTGGGACAGGAGCAGTATCCCATTTATTTTTTCAAGGAACAGATACCCTGTGGAATACTGTCTGTTCCCAGGGGTTACACTGCCTGGCGTTTTCAGGCTGCTGGGTCGCTGCGGCTCTGGGGCAGCGTGCTACGCGGGTTCCCTGCCTGGCCTTCCACGTTGCGGGGCCGACGGGGATTTCCAGAGAAGGTGCTGCAACGGTAAATTCAGTCGGTGACAGGCCAGCACGAGCTGAACGCACTTTCCATACATCCACCTTGACAATTTGCATTCTACAGCTTTCCCTTCGGTCAGGTATTTGAATAGGAAAATTTTTAATAAATAGGAAATAAATTTAAATAGGAATTAAATTAAATAGGAAATTTTTCAAAAACATTTTCAAAATCCCTATGCCATTGAGGAAAGATAAGAAACTAACCAAAACCACTCTGAAAAATTTCTATACAACGATGAAGACCTTTCTTTCTTCTCTCATTTGCCAAATTGCAGCGGGTAAAGGAAAAAAGCACTGATTAACGTCATAACGTCAGACTCCATTCCGACACTACTGATTTTTTTTTTTTTTTTTTGGGGGGGGGGGGGGGGGAAGAGGGAAAGAGGAGAACAGACACCCTTCAAATTCCCCCCTTTCACTTCATTTTTTTTTNGGGGGGACAAAGGACTGATAAACATACTAATGCGTTGAAAGTCTGTTGTATGGACAGAACAATAATTTTATCTGCTGGTAGCCACAACATGCACCAACCTACAAAACTACTCAGGTCACTGGAAGAGCTCCGGACACAATACATCACCATGCACAGGGTTACTTTGAAACAGCTTATGAAACATCTGGAAAATTGTATGTGTTTCTTTTATCGTTCTTCTCTTTGGATTTCACTTACATTCCCTTTTGCTATCAGACTGAGGGTGATAAATTGAAGATGAAAAAGTGCATGTTTCACCATGTCTTTTAAAAAGCACTTGAATAAATACTATCTGTGCAGCCAAGTGTGTCCTGCATTTGAATAGGTGCAAAGCAGTAGGGACGTCACCGGAAAGCAACATCTGCCCTGTAGCTATCAGCACCAGCGCAGTCGATATACGAAACAATGCCTTTCATGTTGAAAGCAAATTTTCATGTTGAAACTAATAGTCATTTTGGAAAACTGTTTCAGTTTCACCTTAGGTATTAATCTAGCATCCAATCCACAATTGTTTGTAAATATGCACATTTTGGTCATTATTCTTAGATACATTCAAAGATCTTTCTCTTCCTTTGCAGTATTGCTACAGTAATCCTGCTAACCACCCTGAATGGCTCCGTGAGGTACTGCGGTGGGCTGAAGCTATTTTTAAGCTATAAAATACGACAAACATTAACAATAAGTCACCAATACATTTACTAAGTGTCCTGGGTATTAATGAAAATACCACCTCACAAAGAGAAGTTCTGTCTAACACTTTTGCCATTAGTATTTTAACACAGCAAGTAACAGAAATTAAGGAAGTCCAAACTTCTGCTGGTAAAACATGCTCCCAGAAGAAAAAGCTTCTTACATCATATTTCAATGCAAAGTCTGCTGCTAATATCAAACCCCATTTTTTTCTTTCCCAGAGCTCCCCCAGAAGAGCAGGATGACTGATACTACACCAGGAACACCTCTCGCCTCACGTCTGAGCTCCATCAGCTCCTTCTCTGCACCCCTGGACAACAGTACCTGTACCGTCTCGGTCACCTGGCTTTGGATCCTCCCAGCTGCTCTACCTGTTTTCTCCCCCTCAGGATCCTGCAGGTCACCAAGTCTGTCACCTGCCTTGCACTGGGACACAGACCTTGCACGGATCCAACGCCTCCTTCCCCTGCTCAGAAGATGGGTCGCCTCGCGCTTTTACCTAGGGTCAATGTTTCCGTCACCTTGCCTTGTGCCACTGCTACCACAGTTGTCACCTTCGTACCTCTCCACATAGCTCATGTCACCGCTCCTTGCATCTCCCTCCTCATCCTGCCTCTACAATCAGCATTTCACTTCGTCTGTATTCCCAGTGACATCCACTGTGGGGTTAGTACCAGAAATTCCTCTGGGAATTAGTTTTTGTCTCACTGTCTACAAGAGCTGATTTTTTCCCCTACCAGAAATAAAGAGCCCAAAAGGAGCAGCGAGATACGCACAGGCCAAGACCAAGCAACTCATTACTGTAAGGGCTAGCTCATTTTTCTCCTTGCGATCCTCTCCATATATCTAAAACGAGACCGTAAGCTCTCTTGGAGTAGGGCTTGGCTTTTCTATATGCTCCAGTGAAACAAATTACATAATAAAAATAACTGATGTTTGAAATGTAATTGGTCACAAGAATTTGCAAATCAGTAAGATAAAACTAGAACAGCTCCGTAAATCAGTAGATGATGAATGGCCCAGAGTAAAATAAGCTGAGCCGTCCCTGTCAATATGTCACACAGTACGTATATTTACGGTTCAGAGGCACTCTGCCTTCCTCGTACAATTTGCGGATTTCTGATTCCAATCTCCGAAAGCAAAAGGCTCAGCATAGAACAACAGCTGGATTATTAGCACAGGGCATCTAGGAAGCACTCGCACACCTGCTTGGAGGTTAGCATTGGATTTCTCTATTGTGTGGTCATCTTTGACTGAAAGAATCGATGTACAAAATTAATTCCTGGCTCTCAACGTTACCTCTTCAGCTGAAGCTACAAAAATATTTTTTTGTTCAAAGCAAGTAAGAAAAAAAGCTAAATATTACTACTGGCACGACTAAAATTTGAAAATGAAATCAAATAACTGTAGTAAAATAACATCCCCAAAATCAAAAGAGACTCATGTAAAAATTCACCTTTCCTCTGCTGCGATAAACTCTCCATCAAATATCAGGTCTGAAGGTTTTACAGTGTACCAGGTGTCTGGGGCACTTTGGTCACAAGATGCTGATGACTCCATAACCCAAATAACTGGACTGAAAGGACCCTATTTGGGCCTTTAGGATTTAAGCCAGTCAGCAGGGATAAGCCTTCACTTTTTTTTTTTTTTTGTCCCTTCCATCTTAAGTCTAGGATCAGCTGAGTCTTCCAACCAGAGCGGAGTGCTGAAAAGAGGAATACGAGGAGAGAGCACTTACTCACAACTCATCTCTTTCACGCTGATTTGTTAAGACCCACTTCAGCTGATCCAAAAATGTGGTCCTTCCATCATGGTTAATAAAAAAATGGTTTAATACAGACAAGTGGAATCTGCATGGCATTTGCCTGGGATTCTGTTGGCAGGAGTGCAAATGGTGGTGTCACAGGTCAAGGCTCCTCACCCAAATGATGATGATGCTTACATTCACAGATGGTTATTTATCAGCTGGGTATTTTAAGCGGTAATTAACACAGGGAAAGTTTTTCCATGGAATCCAACTTTGCTGTCTTGGACATAGCTGTATCAAAACCACTCATGTAGTAACAGCAGCAGCAGCAAAAACATCGCTAGGCTAGCATACAGTATACAGAAAAAAGGTGTTTGGGATTTGCACCTGGAGTTCTTCCTGTGAATGTGTTATTTTGGACAGCCCCGCCGTATGCCAATATACGCACTGATGCTGCATTCAGAGAGACACCTCAAACCGACTGATTTCTCTTTAGGGTTGTCTGAGCAAGACCTCCTTCAGCTTCTCTTTCCTGCTTTTTGGTACGGGCTTTCAACAACCATATGCACAATTGTTCTCGGGCCAGTTTGAGAGAGATCAGTAAATGCCTTTTTACTAATCATTCTAACACAAATTAAAACTAACCAGCAAATGCAAGCAACCCATTCTTTATCCTCATTCAATAACAATGTTTTCCCCCCAAAACCACACTCCCTTGTTCCTTGTGGCTAGAAATGAGCAGAAAGTATTTGATTTTTCTCTCAAAATCTCTTTTCCACCTATACCGAGGAAGGTAGAAGGGCAGATCACCAGCACCAACTTCTATCCAATGTCAAGGCGATCAGAACCTTGAAGGCAGCATGGAAACTAGACGCAGGGTCGCTGTGACTCAACCCAAAGGCACGCGGTAGGCATGAGATGTATCCTAACTTAGAGGCTTTTCCAGAACTGTAAGCAATATAGGTTACTGTGTGCCAGAACTGCTCTCTGTGAAGACGGAGATGAAAGTAGCTGCAGTGGAGAATCAACGCTTTCAGCAGTGTTACCGTACAGCCTGTGCTCTTCCACGGAGCGTAAATGAAATTGTTCTCTTTGCATCTCATCTATTACCACAAAGCCAGTAAGAATTCTATAAAGGGATGAATTAAGACAAAATGTGTTAAATCAAACATCCCCTTCAACAATGAAGGATTATATCTTCTCATTTTGTAACGCTCTTAGGAAGTATGGACCCATATAGCGCTGGGGGGAGGAAACAGAGGGAAGAGATGCGCCAAGCAGCTGGCTTCAGCCACGGCAGCGCTGCGAATGGCACCGCGCAGTTGTCACCGTGCTGCAGTGCTGCCTTCCCTACCTGCTGCTCGGATCTGCTGCCAGCCTTGCTACCTGCCTCCGAAACCATTTCCGTGCTATTATTTGTCTCTTGTATCTATACTAATATCTGAAATGGAGAAAAAGTATTTTCCCCAGTAAGCTGTAAACCCAACCACCTTACAGAGACCCCAAACTCTAATCCTATCTACATTACTGTCTGCTGTGCAAAGAAAAGCGAGCCCGTTTCCGAGATGCTTATTTACCTAATAGACTATAAAAGGTATCGAGGGAGTCATTCCATTCAATTGGGTCAATCTTAGGTATGTAAATATGTATTTAAATTTGGTAAATATGTACAGTATTTAGAGCATGTGTAGAATGATTCTTTTGTGGAATGAGGCACCTATTTCAAAAAGGTTTACACTCCTCCAGGTAAATTAAACTCCTTTACATGCCAATAATGAAAGCTGAAATGTGCTGGAAAAGAGATGCCCTCTTTTGTTAACTGACGTGAGTAAACATTGCAGGGCTTTGCAGCATTCTAATTGCGGTTATTAATTAAATGTATTTCAATAAGATAAACTTAAAGGTTTTTAGATAATATCTAATTTTAACAGTACAAATAAACATTCAGTTTCACAAGGGATATGATTCATTCCTGAAAACAATTTCATTATTTAAGGTGTATATATATACACACACACATCTATACACATGAACTCTAGCTATAGAAAAAAATTACATATACATGCATCTCTTTCCCTTTCCCTTAAAATGTGAAAATGTCCTAAACAAAGTTATTGGGAACATTTTGCTGTTTGTCCACAGGGGGAAAAAAATCTTGGTACCTTTATCAGCTTTCTAGCTGGAATACTTCACAGGAGAATAAACCTACTCATAGTAAATTACTATTCCCAGTGCTGTACAACCCCGAATGCATTGTGCAACTAGGTTACGCAGATCTCTGTTAAAGAAATAGTTTTCCTAAAGAGTTCAGACCTAAAACATTAGTAAAAACAGTCTGCATAGCACATTCCTCTTAGAACTCTGCACAGAACAGCTCCGAAATAAATATATTTTTGAGGCACTTCTGTCGGTGCTCGTTTCCGTGGGAGAAGCCCTTCCAGCACCCAATGCCTTGCTGCGGGATAACGGGGCCGGGAGTGGGGAGCCATGCAGGGGAGCCGCGTTCCTCTCGGCTTGGGTTGAAGCGGTTTGCAGCCACAGCAAAAGCTCTGGAGGCTTTGTTTAGCAGAAAATTCCTCTCTAGCCCAAGTTCACACCTCGCATAGTCGGTATCAAAGTGCTACGCAATAAGAAACACATTAGACTCCACTTATTTATATTACACGCTAAACAGCAAGTCTAAATAATTTAGGATTCCTTCAGCTTGAGGTGTGTGGGGGGGACAGTTACCATTTTTTGAAGTCTGAAAGCACGTGCTGTTTGGCCTCTTAGGGACATCAGCTTCCCTTGAATGAATCACAGTAGCATAAGAAAATACAAAGCCTTTCTGTCACCCTAATACGCGAAGTTAGTGTGGCGGGGGGAGGAAAGCAAGGGAGGAAGGGAAAGCACTTTGGCTCCCGGCTCGGCTGTCCTTAGCAAAGATACAGAAGGATTACCCAGATACAACCTGCGGCTCCACGCCGATCGGTGACAGCCAGAACGCCTCGCGTGCGGCCTGGTGCTCGCGGCCCCGCAGCGCCTGCGCACAGCCCCAGCCCCGCGCTGCGGCCGCGCTTCGCAGCGTTCCTTTCCTTCGTGCAATTTCCCAACATGTAATGGCATTCCACAGCCTCCCTCTTCAGAAAGGGAAAGCAGCATGCCAGAAATGCCCGCCCTTTGGGAATTTCCAGATATACAGTGTTTATAAACATGTGTACGTTACCTATAGCATGTTTATACACATGCCCACTCGTTGATAAAAGGTGTTTAAAAAAAGATGTAAAAATCAAATAGCATGCTTTCTATTACACGTAAACTACACCGATACATTTCTGAATATAGTAATTGAAAAATCTTAATTTCTGTCTTCAGATAGACTTGTGAAAACTAAGTAACTGGATTTCCATATGCCTGAACCGAACTCCATTCAGCATCCCATTAATACTCAGATAACTGACAGCTGATGGAAAGAAACATAGGAAACGTGAGAGTCCACATGAATTAGCGAATTGATGTAATAACTAAAACTCGCCAGAAGTATGAATAATTTTCTCATCATTGCCTTTTTTTACCCCCTTAATATAACAGTGGAAAGCACACTGATCATAGCAAAAGCTGGAAAGGGTTGCAGAACATTATTCTAAGTTCTTGTGCTAATTATGCCTTGTCCTAGTATTTTAACATAGCACCTAACAGAAATTAAGGAAGTCCAAACAGATGGAGAAACCCACTTTCCGAGGTCTAATGCTGTGGATTCAAGAGGTTCAGCCAATATATGGCGAAGGAGCTGAACTTTCCTATAACACATATTGGTCCTTTTCCACTCAGGTCATTATTCTTGACAAGCGAGTTCTACATTTCTGCAAGAACCGACGTATTAGAGCGTACATAGGTTTAGGTCCAGCCCTCAGAACTGGGCCCCGTGTTTACTCCGCTTGTGCCCGATGTGTAAGCAATCCTGCCCATTCATTTCATAGCTCCGTGCTCTGTCAGTGCAGAGAGAATGTGGGTCGCCTAATATTAGTATCATAATAAAGTCAGCTTTTGCAATCAGTCCCAACACCTTCAGCTGACTGCTGTTTTCCATTAGAATCTTCTCTTAGATCACGTTATACAATGAAATTCAGCTTTCTGTTGCCTCCATTTTCAATAGATTATAATGAACAACATCTTACGTTTGCATAATACCTTTAGTAGTGTGTCAGGAAAGAATAAAGTACTCTCTCTAACAAAAGCCTGGCAAGGGTAGAAGACAGAGAAATCAAGCAAAAAAAAATCTTATGAACTAGCATTGAATTTCAACATACTGCTTGCTTATCACATAGCATAAATAATTCAGACTTGAAAACCTTATTTTCAGAAATGTTTACTGACACAGCAAAAACCCATGTGAGAGGTTACTGACATGGCATGTAAACGCACACCTGAAAAGACAGGAGTGCTCACCAAAAGGGATGAGGGAAGAATTAATCTAAGGAGAACATCAGCTAAGAAAAAAAACAGTCACAAATAAACTATCCCAGAATTAACAGCTCAGGCACTGAAGTCTCCATTTCAAATCTGCCCGGCAGTAAACACACTCCAAAATACCAGCTTGTGGTAGAGACTTATTTCTCTTCTAGTACTTCCAGTCTTTGATCTAGTTTATATTTTGATTTGAAAGCTCTGAAGAGAAAATCGCTATGAAAAATCTGCCAGGACAGGGAGACAAAATGCTGTTCAGGTCCTTCTACTTTATCCTACCGAAATGAGCTTCCTGGCTGTAAAATCACGAAGTCACCCACCTCACCCGACGGCGGGTGGACAGAGCGGCGCGGGGCAGGGCGGCTGGCGCCGGGGCCTGGCCCAGCAGAAGCTGCTCGGCGGGGTCCGCGCCCAGGGGCCTCGGAGGGGTCCACAGCTGGAAACGCCAACGGCGGCACCGACCCGCGCTCATTGCCCGCATTAGCCAGCTCATTCCTTCGTGGAAGACAAAAGTCCCCCAACCAAAGGTCTGAAGATACTCATTTCTGTAACTCTCCTTGGGTAAAAGAACCCTAACAATGAGGTTAAAAAAAATTAAATCTGTTGCGTTTAATTTTGCACACTAAAACGGTTGTTCTAGTGCAAAAATGTTAAAAACTGCACCTCAGAAATGGAGTGACATTGTCTCGCAGCTCTCCTCAACTAAACACCAAAATGGAAAGGACCTTCGTTAGAATACTCAGACAAAATTGAAAGGTGGCTGCTGAGGACAAGAGGCTGCTCTGGGGGAGCTGGGGGTAAAGTCCTCGTAGAGCCCCGTAGGCGACAGCGAAACCCGAAAGCCTGTACCTAAAGTGCTTCAGGAAAACCGCAGTCGCAATTTTATTCAGCACCCCAGAAGTACAGGACACGCACCCGTGGGCTTTCTTTCCTGCATGCCATTTTCCATAGTAACTTAAATATTTTTAGCAACTATTACACCTTTTAAAGTGAAAAAAGCATTGAGCGAATAGGTTTGTTACTTAATATAAAAATGGTTCGGGGAAAGACATAAGAGCTACATGAAATTTTAAGTGCAATTATCTTAGATTAGAATATTTGGCTTGAAAGATCTGCAGGGTATTGTTTCTGATAAGACGGACCCACTTGACGAGGCCTGTCACCACTCCAGGTCTCTCTGTTGTCAACTAAAGATGAAAGGACATCACAAAGAATTAACTTCAGCTTTTAAACATTTTGAAAATGTCAAAGAGGTCATAGCTGATCTGTTTCCTTATACAGCATATTCACTTGATGAAATTTGTGGTAACAATGTGTTTTTACTTTTCATTCAAATTGGTCTAAAATCCTGGTAATTGATCACAGCCTAATGAGAGCTGACAAGGGACCAGTGCGATTGGCTGAGCTTTGTATCAATCACAGCTGCTGCAGGTCCACGCTGTGCGTATTAGACTTTCTAATGGCACTAATTGGTGACTACAGAAAAAACCTGCTAAATCTCCTAGTGTAGTTTCCAGAACCATTTATTTGGTTTCCAGTTACACTAAAGCCAATTTAAGCCCTTTTATAACTAACACCTTCCTACATATAGGACCTATTGTTCGTGCTTTCTCACAAGCCGTCTAAATAGGCCTTAAAATATTCAGTGAGATGACTCCAAATTAAAAATTGGACCAATCTGTGAAACAGCAGAAGTAAAAGTAGAAGCTAAATATTTGTATTGACCTTTTAGGAGCATTAGCCAAGTCAGTGAAATATCTTAAAGCCATCGTATTACGCACAGAGAGACTGAAATTTTAAATCTCATTTAAAATAACACGTGACCGTGTTTGCTAGAAAGTGATTTTATATTTCCAGAACATACTAGCATCACTGAATATGAAAGTTACCCGTTAAAACAAGGTGAAACACTGTTGTATCGTGCTAATTCTGCCCCCCCCCNGAAAGAAAGGTCAAGTCTGCTGTCACTTCCCTCTAACTGATGCTCAGAGACCGTGTGCACCGAGCATGATACATTTAAAAGAAACCAAGCAATCGGCCATTTTCTGCATCAACTGTATTAATCATAAACCCTCCATCTTGAGCTAAAACAAGAGATTAGGTGCACAGGAAGAAAGACGAAGTTCTCCCAGCTCAAAACTGAAGATTCCTTTTCCATTTTGGACACGTTCCTTACTCTGTGGAAAAGGGTAATAATATTGACTGTAATCTCTAAGATGGACCGCCAAGGAAGCAGGCATTTAGCTACAGATGAAACTATGCAACTGAAACCTGGGTTCGTGATAAACAACAGGTTGATGCAGAGAGAGAAAATGCAGGTGCAGTGAACACCAGTGTAAAGGTGTGGATTGAGAGTGCTGCTGCACACCTTTTTTCCTACATACCCACACATTTTTTCTACACACACACACAAGAACACATACTTTTATAACACTTGTTAGCCACAACATATGACTTGTGTATACATATTTATGCACGTGTATATATATAGAGAGAGAATATCTCAGATTAGCATATGAAAGATGGAAAGTGGCAATGAGCAATCTGAAATATTTTGTATTTCAAACCATAATAATAAAAAGAACAAGACAGATATAAACCTTAGCACCTTCTGGTTCTAAACTTTAGAACAAACATACCTAGTTATGGTGTTTGTTCTCCAACCTGAGACAGAAATAATCCTGAACAGATTAACAGGACTGTTAGCAATACTTTATATATTCCACTAAACAATTTTTATTTGCTTTGTGGAAATAGCTTAGGAGAAACACCTATCACCCATGTTCCTCTTGTATTTCAAAACAGACAGTACATGCTCAAAAACATTTTAATAAAGCTACAGTCTGCATTTGTAATTATATGCTAAAAATGAAATAGTTTACTGTACAATTACTTAATTACTTAAATATATTTCTTTAAAGCCACTGTTACACCCCAGGTAAATTTGATCCCAATTCAATTAGTCATTGGCATCAGTTGCACTTAAGCCTGTAATTATACGCAAATGTTATCTCCATGCTTTGCCAAACACAGACATCTGAAGCACACGTTTTATCACTTTGGTCACCCTGTTAACCAACAAGTTCCTTACACAAATTACAAAGTAATCTATCCAACTGGATTTTCATAACCTATTTGTGAGGCACACGTTCCCCATTCTCACCCTTGTTTAATTGATATGTAAATGCAGATCTGAGAAGTCACGCAATCGAGTCCACAAGGAGCAAATGGTGGAGCAGCAAATAGAAATGTGGTATAAGATTTTCAGCACAGCAAAATCAAATTGCACCAACACACTGCCCCCCTTCAACAACAGTCTGTGCAAGGTAAGAAGAGAAGCGTGTAACTGAAAGGTTTATCTTAAAGGTGCTGATACGTGTTTTACTGGAAGTTAACGCACAAAAGACTTACTTTACCAATGTACATATACCGAGAGCTTAGATGATGGGCAATGTAACAATCCCCCCCAACACCACATGCATTAGAACTAGAATATATAAAACAAAATACAAGGCAGAGGTTATCCACCTTCCTCTCTCTCTGGCTGGTTTTTGTAATAAGAAAAGGAGAACTATATCCATTGATGCTTGGTTGGTCATTGCCTACTTAGAGCTAACTGGTGAACTGGGTATTCTGCACATACCCGTGGAAAGGAGATTTTATGAAAAGATGAATGAGCAGCCGCTCCCCAAGGCAGCCTCAATCAGGAGAGAGGAGCTCCTCCCAGATTCTATCACAAACATTTTTAAGCAATTCCAAAATTTCTACCAGGTTCTCAAGGGGAAAAAAAAAAACAACAAAAAAAACTCTTAGTACTCAAAGCATATCAGAAAAAAAACAAACTTCTGCAAGAAGCGGTAAGGTCCCATTGTTATCGTAGGTTCGTGCCCAGTGCGCCTGGCCAATAGCTTTCTCAATTTCTTTTTTTAGGCCAAAATGTTTCGCGCTGACCTTGCAAGCATTTTGGTGTAGCAACTTCTAAAAAAGGAGGAGGAAAGTCCCTGAAAAATATAATTTCTTCATCAAATTATATTTAATGGCAATAATACACATTTTCTATTTTCAGTCCTAGGATAAAAAGTCAGGCAAAATAATGTAAAGGCATTTCACATACCACAGGTGAAGCTGCTATTTTCTAATTAAAAGGGTTTGAGGTTAATCAGTTTAGAATTACATTGATTTATATAACCATTTTGATTCAATGAGGGAATAAATTGAAATTAATTATTAGGTACATCTTTTACATGAGTTATATGTTCTATTTTGCTGCTTGTTCAAAATTTGGGTATAAAAATAACACACACCCAATTTTCCCAGTATTTGGGAAAAGTAACTGGGATGAGTAACCCACATCCAGAGGAATTTGTGAGTCTGCGGCACTCCCAGAGCCAGGCAGAGCAGATGGTCTGAAATAATACTTAGAGCAAAGAAAGAAAAACTGAATTTAACAGTTCATGAACAGAACTTTGAAAATATTAATAATGTATATAATTTGTGTTAGGATGTTGATGATCCTGGAGCATTCAGTATAGCAACAGAAGTACCTCAGCACTAAACCAGCAAAGCATGCGATTGCTACCTAGAGGAACCACAGCACTGTTCCCTTCTCCTTCGTTCTTCTCGCATTCACAATCTTCTTACGTCTCATCAAAACACAAACCGCGATTCCATATCCTTTTTTTGGCAGCATACATACATGAATGCGCGCACACACCTGGTTAAATTACAAGCTCCTTGCAGCAGATCGTGTACTTCTGGAATATGTGGCCATGCACGCAAATACTTAGCAGAAAGTACAGCAGGGCTCCAGTTCTGCCATAACCCTTGGCTGGGGCTATCACTACAAATAAAACAGCAGCAAAACACCAGTGAGATAATCTAGCCACTCAAACGTGAAGTAGGTATTCTGGTTTTAATTACATTCTGCCATCATCTTCCTTCCACAATCTTGATATTCAGAGATCCTCCCTTTTCCTTTTTTGAGCACAAGTTATCTTGAGGTAACTAAAGTCCCATTTAAAGGCTGATTTTAATCAAATGCTTTGCTAAATTGATAGGAATTTAATTAAAGCATTCAAATCTGCTCTACATTATCAGCCTTCATAATCGATTTTCACCTCCGAGTTTTCTGGAACCACCAGCTCCCAGGAATCCCAGCTGCAGGACGCCTGGCACAGAATTTGTTATTATCAACATGATCCTTTCTCGTTTACAACGTAAAACACCCAAAGGGCTATAACAGACTCTGGCCACAAGGCAGTGAGTGATACACAAACAAATAAAGCCACAGGGCAGATTATTTGCTACTATACACCACTATTACTTCACTGGCTTCCACAGAGTTGTTTGTACCAGTTTGCTAGCAAAGTCTGTCTCCCAGAACAACAACATGGTGACAGTGGTGCTCATACAGCTCTATCCACGTGAATTCTCACGGACATTTCTAGGCAGTCATTAATTAGATCTTCTAAAACTTTCTCCGAGTTAGTGATGTGGAATCATAGAACGGCAACAACCGCTCACGTCCGATAAGATGCAGGTACCTCCAGCACCAGAGATGGATGTTTTAGGGAACAAAACACTGTACTATTCTATATCCAATGGTATTTACTGAAGCACCAAAGCTTTCTGCAGAGATCTTTGGCCAGCACCGAACTGGCAGAAGCGTGCTCGTTGTCAGGATGCGAGCAGGATGCAGCGCGAGGTGGTACGCTGCTGCTGGCACGCCCGTCACGCCAGGAGGTCAAAGCACGGAGAGCCCCCTCCCTGAAGCGAGACCCTGCGCTCCCGCACCCCCAGGAGGAACCTGCACTGCAAGGGCTTCGGTTTCAAAAAGCAGAGCGTTTTCTGTGGACTTAAATGTTATTGTAGCACAGTAACTCCAGAAACATTCATTTATTTGCAATTAACACTAACTGCATTTGAAGACAAAGACTTTAAAGATTAAAAAAAAGGCGGGCAAGTAAACATCTCTCAGACGTGCTGTGACTGCTCTAAAAGGCCCGTGTTTTCCATATGCCTCGTAGTTTTATTTCCTTACACAATGGTAACAGATTTAAAGTCCTATAGTTGACTTTAGCTCTGACTTCTTTTCCCCATCTGCTTTTATTTTGATATCAAACTAGAAAGATCCTTGAATAGACACAGACACAAGTGAAATGCGGTAATCTCCCCAAACCGAGACGTACAAGACAGCGGACATTCCTGTCCCTCTTCTTGGGTGCCAGCTCCCAGCGAACACCTTCACGTTGGTAATGCAGGATCTCCTTTGAACACCCCGTGCATATAACTGGGTTTACGCTCTCAAAAAGGAGACAGTTGGCATTAAAATGACTTGTCGGAAAAGCATATTATATTTTTAAAGTGCAACATATTTTTTTCTCTAATTCAAAACTGCGAATGTTAAACTTAAAGACTCTTCTAGCGCATGTTAGTGACAGGCAAAGCTCCCAGAGGGGTGACTGCCTTCAAAGACAGGTAAATGAGGGCCCATATAAAACAGCCAAGTATTGATGTTGTAGTAAAATTCAAGAAAAACACATTGGCAGACAAGTAAATTTGTCACTAATAATTTAATGTAATTTCCCTAAAATGGAGGTAATAGGTACTCAGGGAATACACCTCCAGGGTTTACATCAAATGTGCATGTGGAAAATTGTGAAATAATATTTTTTTTTAAATGTAGATGCTTTGGCTGACATGTTAGTTTATGATGAAAATCATTCTCCAGAAATGATAAAGGGGAGGGAAAAATATAAGCCTCCAAACATATACAAGTTGTATCTTCTAAAAGCATCCCCAAAATGACAACTCAGATACGGAGACTGCTGAATGCCGAGATCATTTGTTTATGTTTTAGTTTCCTCTTTAAAATGATGGACTGCAATTACCAAATAGTAATGAACCAATCATGTTGCAAACACTATTTCCTGTGTCATTCTGAGTTATAGAATCTAATATCAGGCTCATTTAAAATATTCCAAAATTGCATATTTTTCTCTGCAGTGAAGTGACAGCTCAAATTGTGTTTAGTTGCAACCATATGACCATGAGCAAATCAAGTACAAAAATTTCATTTTCTCTAAGTGCTAATGCAATATTTTTAGCTCAACTCCTATAATGGTTTGCTTTGCACCACACAGGATGGTGCTGGATGCTGCTAAAGTACCATTATCAATTATAACGTGCTTTCTGTAAATTTTAAACAATGCTTTTACATGACTCATGCAGGTAAGATTCAGAGAACAAAAAACAGAGCAAAAATACCCTCCACTTCTTCAAACAGCTAGGGCTATTTTCAGCTATAAATTGAAATTTCACTGTGCAAGCTTAATACAAAAAAGGCTTGCATTTTTTTCTAGGGCAATAAGAAAATATAAAAAAAACATAAAAAAGGAAAACTGCGGCTGCCACGAGCTGGAGGAGGAAATGGAATCCAGAAAAAGAAGTATGAACTGATATGAAAAACAGAACTATAGAATCTCCATCATATTATCTGAAATTGATTAAGATAAATAGTCCACAATAAAGAACGTTATCTGCACGTACTGCAGTCTGACACCACATTTGTACGTGCACACGCATTTCACCGCCACCGGGGAGAACTGGACCCAACTGTGCGGCAGGGCTCGGTCAGGCATCCCGGGTGGGGCCGCAGTCTCCTTACAGACCTGCTGCGTCCTAGCACCAACGCGATGCGATACTCGTGCTCTCCGCCCCGACTCGCATGTCTTTGTTGCACAAACAGCCTTACTCCGAGGCGTCACTCAGAGTACAGACCCTCAAAAGAGCCGATTATTTGCGAAACCTGGCTTGTACTGGTAGACCCGTGTAAGGAATGTTACGCTGAAGACGACTGCAAAGTACCACATTGTTAATTGCCAAAACCTCATCGTCACTGGGACCTAATCCTAGAAACTGGGCCATGCATCTCCCAGCGGAATAACGTGTGGCTTCACTTTCATTGGAAATACAAGCTGTTTGGGAAGGGCACGCTTCTGAGAAAAGGAGCAGGGAAGAAGGCCTGGTGGTCGCGCCTGGGCTTGGCAACACCACGCGTTCGGGAAGGAGCGAGACCACGTCACTGTTAATGCTCAGAAGGCAACCTTTAGGCTGCACTTTTCAAAAGTGGATCACAAAATGCTTCAGGAAGGACATTAGTACAATTATCCTACTTTACAATTATCCTGTATCTCAGAGAAATGAGATATAAGGTGGTGAACTGATTTGTGCAAGGTAATGTGGCTGGCCAACAGAGGCAGAATCAGACCCCATATCCTCCCAGTCTACACCCAGTGCTCTGTACATATATTTCTTATATTTTTATAGCAAATGCTGAAGAAATTTTAATGTTTTAGTATTTTTTCTTAGTTAGATCTTCCCAATTTTTTTCTTTGTTCTGGATCTCAACAGCTGGGCTGCATATAGAATTCACATCTAAAGTTACATAAAAACTATTCTAATGAAAGCTAAAATAATAAATGTATACTTAACTTCTGAAGTTAGGGTTGCTAGAAAATTAAAGAACACCAGTTATGCCTCCAGCTACTTAGCAATGCTTAGATCTTATTTACCTTTTTCTGAAGCATAGATTTATTTGAGACTATTCCTGAAATTAACGGGACAGTATTTGATCCTTAATTTGGGCAAACACAGAAATAAGCAATAGAGAAGATAAGGTAGTTCAGAATGTGTCTTAATATTTGAAGGGACAGAAAAATTAGGCTGTGAATTGCTTAGACTGTTTTGTTGTTGTTTTCCCGTGGGATCACCATAAAATAACAACAGGGGTTCAAATTCTGGAGTAGAATCTGTGACTAAAATCTGAAAGAGCAGATTTATAGCATTACAGTACTACCAAAACAAACAAAAAGCCCCACACCAACCTCTGTAGCTTTTCCTCAACATTAAGAGGAACACAAGAAATATCTGTTATGCCTGTTTATAGTCAGTAAAAATACCATTAGAATAGATAGCAATGGCTATTGCTGTTATTACCACATATATACGGACATATATTTGTTAGCTGTATTTTACAGATAGCATACATACCACAAAAGAAAAATCAGTGTCATGAAAAATCAATATATATTTAAATCTTTCTATCCCATTTGCTGTCAGTGAATATAACGTTGGTTGTGCTTATCTGTGCATGTTTGCAAATACACAAGGTACTCAGACACCTGTACGAAACACCCACAAATAAGTAAATATCCAGAAAAATATCTTAAGTTTTCTCTGCTCCTTCCTTGTCTGTCTCTGTGCTGCTAAAACAACAAAAGATATAGAAAGGCATTACCAGCACCTTTGGTCAGAGCACGTAAGCTGAACACCCAGATTCAAGGAGTTTACTACTTAAATGAGAAAACGTTTCTTTAAAATTGCATTACTAGTGTTTATGATTCATTCTACAAATAGTAAGACTTCTACATATAAATCTGAAATTCATTTAAGAAATTTTGAGCTTAATAAGAATAAAGTCTCCCCATTTTTTAAAGCAATAAAGAAAGATGCACCTCCCACAAGCCTGACCACTAAACAAAATGGGAAGATACTAACTCAGTAAAAGGTAAAAATTGGAAAAAAAAAAAAAACGAGTTGACATATATATATATATATATTTAAAAAGATAGCTCATCTATCACATCTTACTGAAAGATGCACATAAGACAATGAATTTAAAACAATAAAAAAGCAGCCCTCATTTTTCCTCCTCCAGACTGGGAGAATCTGGAAACAGTAACAGAGGAGAGATTTGGTAGAAAACAAGCTGTGCAGCTGAAGTGTAAATTTGCCCTACCAAGGCTGCATCGGCCAACAGCCTTCATCTGGTGGAAAAGTGCAATTCAAGTGTTTTGTAAGCTTTCATGAAATATTTTCGTTTCATTTTTGCAATGACAAATTAACTAGTCCTAAATCTGACCTGTACTCTTGTGCCTTTCACGCGCTAATTTTCGCTGCTATTCCACTATCCCTTTGTGGAAGTTACCTGGAGATATTTTTAGTGCTAACATCCCTCCTAGCACCCTTCTGCCCCGGCAGTGTTAGCTCCAGGAAAGCCCTGTCAGAGCCAGGTCCTTTCTTCAATAGGACTGAAAGGGGAACACATCATGATGCTGCAACTTCTTAACTACTAAAAGGCAAAAATATCCAGAACAAAAGAAATAAGCTATAATTTTAAATAAATCCATCACAAGATGAGCATTTTACTAATAATACTTTAGCATCTAAATTTTGTCACTTGCTCAACAAAACATTGAGGTAATTCTAGACTGACATGGACCTTTGCAGAATATTTAATTTCTGCCCGTGACTATTCTCTAGTTTTCTAAAATATATTGTGTACGAATCCTTTCCAGAAAGGAAAATTGTATAATGGCAGCACTGTGATACAAACTGACAGCAGCCAGGAAATTGAAAGTTCAGGCTGAGGCTTCATCCTTAATTTACACCACTGTTGAGAGGGGGAAAGCAGAGACATTGAGTTAAGGACAGTGAAGGGCTTAACTTTTAATTTCCTGGATGTTATCATTTTAAACAGGAGCCTTGCTGATATTTAAATCTATCTGGGGAAGGAAAAGGGAGGTAGGAAAAAGAAATTAATATTATTTCTTTGAGCAACAGGAGCTGAATGGTATAAGCAATTTGCTTCAAAACAGAAAAGAAAAAAAAACACAAGCCAAGCAGTACAGCCAAGGTGCACAAGTTGCCTGGAGTTTTGCTGGATGATGTCAGACAGCATCTGCAGCCATGCAGAAATGAAGCCATGCACTAGGTCACTCATATGCTACCATTCATAGACATTAAGCTACAGGGAACCCTGATCTTCACGCACTCGAGAAAAAAAATCCTATCTGTAAACAGCACACGTGTTGGTATTTCATCCCCAGTGAAGATACTTTGTGGTTCTACTGAGCCTATACACAAAAAACAGCTAGTTGATGCCCAGCAATTTATAGTGTTGTTGTCTAGAACAGAGCTAAAAGCACTCGTATGAAAATGAAATTAATAGAAAGGGTATTTTCAAAGTTTGATGAGTTCTTATATACAGAGTATTTCAATACCTATGTCTCAGATAAGAATGATGTTCATTTTCATAGAAAAATATTATGAAAGTTGATTCTGAAAAAAGATATAAAAGATGTGTAAGAGAAAATTTTGGATTTGATTACTTCATTAAAAACATTAAATAAAAGAAGTAGAAAAATGGGAGAAGAAAGCCCAGACAATTTTTCACAAACTTCACAGTAGCTGCAGCAGATGAAACGGGACTTCAGAAGTGCCGGCACAGGGAGAACAGTTCAGGCGTGCCTCTGATTTATTTCCCTCTTCTGCACAAAAGTGCTGACCTACATCTTGAAGCGCATTTTGACATATCGTTGTATACTAGACCATTTACTCCATAGGTAATTGTACAATTTCCACTGGAAGACAATTCTCAGGTCTCGTTGAAAGAATACTTTTAGTATGGATGACACTTGAATAATTAATTATTCCTCACCATTGTACCAGTCTCAGATTCAGGAGTTAGCTTCTGTTCTTCTCCTAACATTGCTTGGTATTTTTCAGTGCTCATCTTTGTTATAAAGTTGAATTTCTACGTCTTAAAGCTTAAATTTCATCTTTCAAAGGCCAAGAACATTTCTTGTCCTAAATCATGGGAATGTGGAACAGCCTGTAGTTTCTACATCGAATCAACTTTTAGAAATGTCATTGCTTTGTGCTAGATGAAATAATATGGTTTGAATGCTGAAGTTACCCCAAGATTCATCAAGGCTGAAGAATGCTTAAATGAACATGTCAGTAAGGATCCGATTCCTATTTAATCACTAATATACTAATCAATAATATACAATCAATAAGACAAACTAATTAATATAATCAACACCTAAGCTTTTACCTAGATCTTTGTGGATCCTCAGTTGGCATCACCTATAAGTCTTACAAATTAATGGTTTTACGTATGTCAGTACGAATTTATTAGAACCAACTGGGCCACCAGTTAAAACCCTATCAGCATGGTAGGCACTTAATGAACGTACCTTCGTCAGGCATCTTCCCACCACTCAGATATCAAGGTGAGAAATCTAATCTTTTCTTCATACTGGTAACATAGAAAGTAGTTATTAGTGAAGTAGTATTACACCCTGTAAAATGATGCACAAAGCCTATCTCAGTGAAGATGACTGTCAAACCTTAAAAGCAATGACTTGCCAATGCAAGAACATCCTGTGGCACGGTCTCCCAAACTCAAGTATGCATAGTGTTGCAGCAGACGCTCCAACAAAGCGTCAGGTGGTTAGCACAGGTCAGTCCATTTTAGTAATATGGAGTGAGGATACCATGATCTTGGAGCAGCGTGTGCGCTTCAGCGTGGCTCTGAAGTTGCAACACTACGTTAACCAAACGCTGAGATGTTTGTCAGCAAGTTTTGTATCAAGAAAACTTGGCAAAGGAAGTGTTATCCCAGTTTGCTCTGTGGTGCTTGATATTGTATTTTATTTATCACTGGCAATAGGCTCAAATAAAGATTGACTGTGGAAAGAAACAGTATAAAGCAGATACTCTGGTTACACTATCATGTTGTCATCATTACTGAGAATCTCAGTGGCCGACACCTGAAAAACAAGCAACAAAAGCAGGTTTGCAACCATCTAGGAAAATATTCCAAAATCTAGGCTGTCTTGAAAAGTTCGGCACTGATGTTTTGAAAGAAAATTGCCAATCATCAGGGTACAGAGACGTGAGCAGAGTTGCATTTTATCTAGCGTCACTTCGCCTATAGCTGCAGGTAAATACATATGCCCGGGACTGCAGGCGTATCTTTTACTTCGCAGCATGCCGGCAATGGAAAATCACGTTATAAGATACCCATCTTTCCTTCCAACTGTGCAAAGAACAGAGATGTTCTGCTTAGGTACATGAATTCAGATCTGGCTGCTTGTCACATGGCACAATGATGCCCAAGCCGTCCCGCAGATCATTTACAAATCCCATGGTATCACTCTCCTCCTGAACACAGGAAAAAGCATTTCCCTTTCAGCTACAAGGAAGAAGGTGCCCCCAGCACAGACCTCTCCATGCCTGCTTTCCAAAGCACCCTGGCGCTACTGGCTATACGCTAAGCTGCCATTTAGCCATCAGGACTACAAAGAGGCACGAGATAAATGAAGCGATATCACACGATGTATAAAATGTCAGCTGTCGCTTCCCATGTCACAGCTGTGGTGTTGGTATATTTGTCAAGATTATGCTTCGCAAACTGTGTGCATTATGTATTTTTAGTATTTAAATATCTAGTTCTGCAGAAATGCCAATGACAGAAGCTTTGACAACACTTCTGCCTTGTGCCACTTGTCGTCTTGTGCCACGTAAGGTCGAGACCATTTCTGTATGGGCAGAGAGTAGAGGCTCTCAGGTATTCTTACATTTTGGAATAAATACACTTTCCCATACGCACAAGCTGGGACATTAGAAAAGACGGCAGTGATGGATAAAACTAGCTCTTCACCAGGGAGAGTTGTTAGTGGAAAAAAATAACGAAGTACCACTTGTTCAAAGTGACATCGATGAGGACCAATGCAGAGAGGAAAGAAAGAGGGACCAAGGGCAGAGCCAAAGGATGGGGCGATGGAGGAGTCACCGAGAACGGACGAGCAGCTTATTCCAGTTGTTGCACTGCAGCTAACGAGCAAAGACCCATACAAGAGATACTATGTGTGTAGCCCTTGGAGCTGTATTAGCACAGATGCGTGCGATTCCTTCCAACTGCTAATCTGGATGATGGCCATTTCAGCTTCCTCTGGCTACTTCCATACAGCATAAGGCCAAAAGGACATTGGGCACCCTCTAAGCATCATCTCCCTCTTGATGCATCAGTGCTTACTCCTGACCAGTACTGCCTTGGGTCATTCACAGGCCCTGGCCATCCTTCACAATGCAAATTGCTTCCTTTTTCTTATCAGGGCCGGCACCGATGCCTGTTGACCTCGGTATGCATTATACCTTTGGCATGTTGGGTTCTGACAGAAAATCATGGAAGCTCTGCTGGTGATGGTCTGATGGTGGCTCTCCTGTATGTACAGAGACCCACCACTGCTGTTACTTACACCCAGCTCTTACCAGCAGAACCTGCTCTGGTGTTCTACAGACTTTCGGGAAGCTGACATTAAACAACAGCTTTGTGATACACCATTAAGATCCTCAGTTAGAAACAGAAGCGTGATTCTAACTGACCAAGGATGCAGGAGCTTATTTCAAATCAAGAATGTAAATTAGTCCATTAACAGAAGGCAACAGCCACCCTGCCCCGCCCCCCCCATGATTATTTCTACCAAGGTAATTATAACTGGCATTTCAAGTAGCATAGCCATATTTAGTTTCTGGCTTTGAACTAAAAACAACATTCTGTAAAAAGTAATTGGCTTCTGCGTTCAGCCAGAGACCAAAGACAAACCATAGAGTATGTTCGAAACCACAACATCTGGTTATAGCAATAACCTAAGGAAGAGAGAATTTTAACTGACTGATTTCCTTTTGTCATTCCAAACACCAACAGAAGAGATGTCATCAAAAACGTTTAGTCCTTTAACATCCAAGTGACTAACTCAACAGATCAATTTACAATGAGCCTCTTGGAGTGCAAAGGTCTGTGTCCTAGGATATTCGGTAGAAAAGGGAAGAACAACATACTAAGGGGCTTTTGTAAGTCTCTATTAATGACTTCTGAAACTGCAAAGTGACACCCCTGTCCTGATAATCTGCAACACTTGAAGGCAAATCTCAAACTAACAGGCTTCAGCATCCAGCATCAGCTTGGGGCAGCTGCATGGAAATGGAAAGGCAGTAGAAAACCAGAGCCAACCCTGTCTCAGCTCCATTGTGCAAGACCAGTGACAAGCGGCTTTCAAATGACAAAGCTAAAAAGCACTGGGCTACCCAGACTACCTAGAGCGTGCACATTAAACACTCGACTACAAAATTCTTTTCAAAAAATACTGTATAAAATAATTTATAAATGGCCAGATCCATAGAAATTATAGCAACAAAATAACCCATGCAAATTTTTACTTTCAATTCACTAATCGTTTCAAGAAACTGAGTGGTCTTCCCAGTTAGGGAGCAGCTTAACTCTAAAAGGAATAATTGTTTTCTGCCAGAACAGAAAAGCAGCTAACTGCCAGCATTTTCATGGTTAATTTCCCCAAAGTTTCTTTCTAAAGAAGCTATAGAAACTGAGATAAGATGTTAGAATGAGCCACACCACATGCTGGTGGAAGAGAATACGCAACATCATGAGAGGGACCAAGCAAGATTTTCTGACATTTCCCTGTCCTGCCGCAAGCAGACAAGGGGCGGTTTCACAGCTGCTAAGTGGTGTCTGCGCACTTGTTTCGACCTTGGGTCTGGGACCCATGCGGGGGTACAGACCTACTAGCAGGAATATGAAAAGCAGCTTTAAAAAAAGGCAAGCCTCTTGCCAGCGGTCTGAGATTTGTAATGCGGGCGTTCACACCTCCATTGTAAACTTAAGAGGACTCACCAACTCTGAAAACATTTCCAACAACAAGGACAACTATTTGTCAAGCTCTTGCTATTGCACTGTGATATCCCCTATGCTGTATTTTTACCAAAATCTTAGCATTTTAGTGATGAAATGCCCATGTAAAATTGCACTATGTTTGCTAGAAGAGGCTGTCAGTTCAACAGTCTGAGATCTTAGAAGAATCCTGAAGTACATGGATGGGGAAGAAGGCTTCTCCTATCAGGCAGTGAACAATGAAATCAGTATTTTTTTTTTCTTTTTTTTAAATAACTCATCCTGTATATTTTTCAGCAAAAATTTTAGAACAAGCAACTATATATTACTTCCTAAGAGATATGCTGGGCACTTATTAGGAAGCACAACTACCACCCCCGCTGTTATTAACATTTCCATAAATTTGCAAGTTTTTGTTTTGGGGATTTCTGTCTGCATTGACCCAAGGCTGTATCAGCAGAATTTGTCATCTTTACTGTCTGTTCTAAAAGACACGAGAAATTAAAGACTCCTAGTTTCTACAAAGAGAATCAACTGTTATAATATTGTCTTGCACATAATTTTGGACAGAGAAACTCATGTAATAATCTCTGCATCAAGCCCACATTTCTACTTCAGCAATTCCATTATGGGGAAGGAGCCTTAAAAGCACCCAGACCTGAAATCAAGGCATTCAGTGACAGGGAACCCACACAATCCCTAGCTACCCTGTTTTAACAGATGTCTACACATGCTGCTAAGAAACATACAACCTGTATTTACCGATACTACACACAAATAAGGTTCTTTCCCTACTCCTACTGGATATCAGCCTTCTATAGAACCAAGGATTACATTTGCTCCTCTGGCTACAGCATGACTGGATTCTCCTGTTCAACTATTCTATCCTGATCACTCAGACTTTTTCAGAGGCTTTTTTTGATGCTTTCCTGATTGTAGTCCTACACCTTGCAATCACAACTATTTTTATTTATTTTTGTCCCCCCCCCCCCCCTTTTTTTTTAAGGAAGGCGTTAACTTCACATTATCCAATATTAAAATATACATTACTGATATAAATGACCTTAAATATTACTTGGGTTTGGCATTAAAATGGACCTGCACCCATCATTACTTATTTAATATGAATTTTTGGATTATCTGCAAATTTGTACTGCAACTGTTTCATACCTTCATGACTAATGTGTTAACCCTTACATGATTCCAGCTAGGCCATGAATGTGAATTCTTGTTGCTTCTTTTTTCCTAGCTAGATTTTCCAAATGATCTGCAAACTTTAGAAACAAAGAATTAGTTTCAAAATTAAAATTAACAATTTAGAGCATATTATTACAGAAAGTATCCAAACTGGGGAATGATCAAAACAAAAAGGATCATAAGATAAAATTCTGATCCTATCAAAATAAGTTCTATTCACTCCTTTAAGGTCAGAGTATCACCCCAGAATTTATTCCTTCCATTTCTTTCAATTTTCTGACAACGTCACTGGAAAAACCTGAAGGGCAGTGTTTCTGGCCCTGCTTACTGCTCATTTTGATCAGGACCAGACAGCGCGTATTCCAGAGGCAGAAAGGGAGGACAGCCACTCTAAGGCTTTGCTAAAATCTGTTCAGATTGTACCACGAATGTTAAAGTGATGTTCAATTCTTCAACTATTTCCATTTTTCCACTCATATCAACCAAATAGCTTGTCCTGAGTGAAGAGTAATTTAAGTCTCAAGTGTAAAAGTTCAGCTCTTGCTGCCTGCATCAATTCTTTACGCTGATTTCTATGTTTTAATGAAAAACAATTGCCTCCCTGTGTTCATTTTTGGATGAAAGTTTTGCTCCAACATGAAAAGAGTATTCCTGTGCACCCAAGAAGCATGCACAGAGAAAAATGCTATGTCAAAGAGCATAAAATGTTTCTGGTATATTATGAATTTGCAAAAATAGGATCACAAAGGATATTCTTTTGCAACTGTAAATTAATCGATACCACCTTTTTTGCTCTCAGAAAGAACAATGTTAATCTTCACAGATCATCTGTGGTCACCTACAAATTCTCAAGAAAGCTAAAGAGGTCTTCAACAAATGAGAAATATATGATTTTTATAGGACTATGTATGTGTGTATATCAAAGAGCATATCTACCTACAAGTACTCCCTGTATGTATAAAAGAAGAACTGCTTTAAAAAAAAAAAAAAGCACTGTTTTTTCTTTCTGACAAACGGGCATGAAATAACAGGCTGACATCTGCCTCTGCAGGTCATTCCAGTCAGGCTGCTGCATGTCAGAATTCAAACTGCTCCATCCATCAATGGCAGACCAAAAATTAACGTAGCTTGGAAACTCTGCAGCAAGACAGTAACAGCCCAATTTAAAGTCTGACCTTCGGAGAACGGTGGGGTAAGGTGGAAAAATTATTTCATGCCCTGTACCAAAGCCAACAACACAGTTCAGAGGGATTTTCTGTTAATTTTTTTTATATATGAAATAAAGCTTGCCAGAATACAGCCATTAAAATGTATGTCAGATAAGAGAACTGCTATAAAGGCTTTTAATTTATAAGGCAGTATCAGTTAGATTTGCAGAGCTGCACTTTTATGACATTTAGAATTTTAATTTTGCTAAACTACTGATTAATACAAAAACAATTAATACAAAAACAATCCATAGCATATTCAGGTTATAAACAACAGTATTTTCTTGGTGATTGGCTAAAACCTATAACCAACCTGAAAAAATTGATTAAGCTGCAGTTTTTGCCGGATATAGAATTTCTAGTCAAATTAAACCAAAAACAAAATCTAGACAACTGTTCATACTTTCTCAAAATTCCAGTATTAAGTGATTTTATGAAGGAATTGATCAAATAAGTTATTTAATAATCATAGAGGCATACACATGAACAAGGTACACCAGCACAAGTCAGAGGTGCCTTTAGCCTTCTAGACTCTACACCAGATACTACACCTCCTAACACACTTGTTAATTGCTCAGTAAGCTAATTTAAGTGGAAGCTTAATAACATGTAATTCATATCTTCCATGTGCTGTTGTAAATAGCAGAAATCCCATATAGTTTAAAAGTTCAACTAGCTCAATAAAATCAAACTAATTCACAGTGAAATTCAAGTAATTCAATGAAATTGCCAGATCACATTTTAGATGTACACCCAAAACTTGAGAGAGTCCTTTATTTTTCCAAGCTTTTCTCTGGAGGTGATCTAAAAAACTCATTTACAGTTTTCTTTCCTTACAAATTATTTTTTCTAATGTTGCCAAACTTTTTCCTTTTTTAAACAGCTAGCTATCTTTGCAACAGAATCAAAGACACCAAGTAATCTGGAACATGATATTAACTGATTATAAGAGAATACACAGTTTCAGTACAAGAGGTTGCCAAAATAATAACCAGTGGGCATCTACTCCTGCTGCACTGCAAAACTTTTCAAATATGCAAGTCAGCTTTCCCTATCATGTATATTAAAATTAAATTTAACCAGAGAATTTCAAAACAGGCCACTAATTTATAGTATTTCTCAAAAGTATACAAAATTGGACACTGCGCAACAAAACATTCCCTCTGTATTTTTTATTGCATGACTTCAGAGCCACTGAAATAAAGCTGTCTCACACAACTGATACCATCGCTCTTTAAAAAGTTGACAACTGTCAGTAATGAAAGCAGAAAATTCAGTTTAGATCTAAATATGCTTTAATGGTAAGCTTATAGCCACCACAGAATGAATGGAGGGAACTGATTCCATCATGGAATGATGACACAGAGAACATCAGTGAAATTCCAAGTTCTTGAGAGACTGTTCAATAACCACTTGGATTTTACTTTTGATGAGATAAGTTTGAACAGCAACAGAGAAGATAAAAGTTCTATCTTAATTTTATTATTAAAAAAAATCAAATTATCAAATTTGCACAATAATCTACCAAGAAGCCATGGTTAGAATCCATCAAGAAGCAGCTGATTGAGAGGTCTAAAAAATATGGGCCTGGGTAATCACCATACAGATATTTTGAGTTCGGAGTCAACAGGGGGTCAGCTCTACGCCAAATGCTTCCCAGTATGTAAACAGGACTGCTGATAAAACCTGTGGGTAACACAAGCTTGGGGAATGGCAAAGGCTGGGAGAAAACAGTCTTATTATTCAGCATTGTATGAACTACTTGTAAAACAGGACCCATCTGGATATTACAGATTTTTCAATATTTAAATACAAGATAATTACACCTAGGAATAAAGGACAAAGGATTTCAGAACTACAAAGACAAAATAATCAGATCTCTTTGTACTGTAGAGACCCCAATGCTCTTTGTGGGAACAAGGAATAGGAACATGATTTCAGGTCTATATATGGTGTTAATGAGACCAATATAGGAATACTGCACACAACTCTGATGTCCGGCATCAAAAGTCAATTGAAGAACTGAAAAAAAAACACAGTTAAAGAAGAGCCAAACCATGTTTAGCTTATCAAAAAGAAAACAGAGGTATAAAAGTACCTCCATGTACAGTAAGTATTGGATAGTAAAAGGCTCTATCTCATCAAAAAATCCAGAACAAGGACGCACATCTGGAAGCTGAAGAAATTCAAAAAGGTATACATTTTAATGTTTGACTGAATAGCAAGGAAATTACAATCTCCCTGTCTTGAAACACCCATATCAAGACAAGTTGAAACAGTACAGGATATATACTCTATTTAAACACAAGTTTATAGGCTTAATACAGAATTAACTAGGCTAATTTTAACGACGTATGTTATACAGGACATTAGATGATTTAATACTCCCCTCTGGCCTTAAAATCTATAATCAATGAAATAATCCATTACTTGCACTTTATAGAGCTCCTTACATGTTCTTGTGAAGTATCTGGAGTAGTCCACTGCCAAGGCCAAGCTCGCAGAACGCCGTTTCTTGGTTTGATGCAGTAGGGAACTGAAATACTTGCACTCTAATTACCACCGAGAGAATATATTAGGTTGCCGAGTAGGACTGTAATGATTTTATGACCAAATACGCATGCTAGCAAAGGTGTTGCAAGCTATTAAGAGCTCTGAAAATTTCAAGTTATTATAGGCCATCTGACCAAGATAAGGAATTATTTTCTGCATTTTATCTTCTACTGCAAATTATCATGTTTTAAGCTTAAAAAACAAACATACAAAACCACAATTCTTGCAAGAATTTTAACATTAATTTTAATTACTGGTGACTATTTAGATCTGAAAAACACTTATTTTAATAAACATTATGGTTTACACTAGTAGTAACCATATATAGTTCTTTACAGTATCCTTGTATATTATTCTCCAAATAAAACATGTAATTATTACACACCAGAGAAACTGTGCCATTACCCCATTATTTCCATTAAACTAATGGAAATTATTTACTTTTGTTTGTTTGTTTTCCACAGAATTAATGCACATGGTACACAGAACTGATGAATTACTTTTAACTAGTCCCAGGACTTCAGTGTATAATCAGTTCACAGCTTTCTTGCCAATGAATTGGACTTAATGAATTGCAATTAGTTTAAGGAGGAAAAAAGTGTTGATCTATTAACATTAATCATTACATTAAGTGAAGTTATGTGGGATATCCTCCACTTATCTTAAAGTAATCAAAGCTGTAGTCAGGATCCTTTTAAAGGAAACTGTCAAAACTTCAACAAATCTGTAACTGAGTACAACTATGCTGAAAAAATAAACTGTTTTACTTTTCTCTGTTGAAAAGGGTCACGTGTGAGAAGAATGTATAATGAAGGCAGTAGTAACAACATACAAGATTTACTTTATTTATAGACCTTTTTCGATAACAAAAAGTCAATTGGCAAATTGAAACTCCAAATTTTATTCTTGTTTTCCAATGCATTTCCAAAGGACAGATGACAGCTACTTCATGAAAATTTCTCAAGTGCCACGCAATCCTTTACCGGCTGTTAATACTGCAGTGCTCAAGACTCCTGAGTGTTTTTTGAACTACTAAAGGAAAGGTTTCTGCTTTTGGAGAGTCCCATGTAAGGTAACTGAGAGAAGTCACAATGATTTCTAGGACAAGGGACAGTTATAAATTTTCTATATTATCAACATTCTTTGATTCAGGGCAAAGCAGGATTTTAACCTATTACACTGACATGGTAGATGTAACTAAGTGCAACCTTCAGAAGTGTTATTTGCAGACACAAAGACGTACCGATCTGTTTTCAAGGAGAGCAACACGACCAGGGCCCGCAGCCTTCCCGCACGCAGTCCCCGCGTTTGGTCTCGGCCCCGCACCCCGCTGCAGGAATGCCACAAGTCGACAGCTCGCTGTTGGACTTGCAGCTGACGTACAGTATTAGTAGCTTCTTGTAATTTCGTTTAAAAGTAGGAATATTCAAAACGGTTACCTGAGCATCTTGACAAATGTAAGGGTTTCAAATATTTCAAGGGGGAGTTTCATTTTTTCAAATAACCTCCAGCTACAGTGTCACCGGACACTCGCTTCCCAAATGCTGCTGCTTTGTGTTCTTCCTCTTCAGTCACTTCTCCCTACCCCTCTTACTCGTGTTTCTTGTTCCCCATTACTTTCCCTCTCCCAAGTACCTGAGCTGTACCGCAAGACTCACGGTAGCAAAATGAGCCACCTCACGTTCCTTCCTCCTCCTAATTATCAGCAGCAATTCTATTATGCATTCTTTTTGAAAACTTAGGCTCATCAACCAAAATTACTTCAATACATAGGAAGCTAGGTAGTATTTAAAGAATGAGGGTTTAGAAGCTTCTGCCTTTAGGAGCACAAACTAAACCCGAACAACAAAGAATAATGCAGAACATGGTATCAACCGTTGCCAGCAAGCAGGCCTCCGGTCAGCTAAAACATTTCTTGCTCACTTTCCCCCTTTAAGTAATTCCTTCTCTGTGCGCTATGGCTACAAAGGACACATTTTGTCCCGTTCCAACCTTTATATGCTCATGAACTTCGGGTGGAAGATACCAGAAATAGACAACTGATATGAGAAACTCACCCTTCCCCATAAGTACCCTGCCTACCCACCCTGACCAGGTGCAATTTGCAAACTTCTCTTACAGACATTTAAAAATTTCATTTCTTTATGAAATAACATTTCCTAATGAAGCTAACAAATTAACACATTATAAATGAGTGCAAATATTTAGTAGTGAACCTAAATTCAGACATATGTAAAATAAAAAAGGCAGATGCCTAAAAACAACCTCAATTCAAAAGAAAAACATACGAAAGGCACTGCACGACTGCATAGCATGTCTCAGCACCTTCACGTACACCGACAGCAGAGAACAATTCTGGATACTACATAAAAGGATTCATATTGGGAAATATGTTGTTTGCTCTGAATTATTTTAACTCTCATCCTTTAAATTATTAATGTAATATCAAGGTTCTGTTTTTCAGGGCTAGTCCACTCTACAGCAACAAAGGCAAAATTAGCCACAGAAGAGAGCAGGGAACAATAAGAAAATTATTAAATATAACTGGACATACAGTAACCTAAATTTATATTCATCTTCCCTAGAACTTATGACTCTGAAAGTTAGTCTTGTCACTAGAAATGAGTTTCCCAAATTTTACGTGTATATGTGTTTGTGCATGTACATATATATAATACACTCATATATATATATATATATATATATGGGGGGTGGTTTTTTTGTTTGTTGTTGTTGTTTTTTCTGTTGAAGCTTAGAAATTGGTTGGCAGGGGGAAATGAAGAGGAGGGAAAGAGACTATTTTTTCATTAAGTATCAGGTAGAATTCCACTGATGAAAACCAGTGACAGCACAAAAGTACTGCACAGATGGAAAGGACAGAAAACGTGCAAAGATTTAAAAGAACAGAAGGAGAAAGATATGAGTTATCTTTATACTGTTACCCCATTTCTGGGGTACTGTTGGGATACTAAGATCACAAGTGCCTCGTGCTGGATCAGCAGCAGCAGTTTTGTGACAAAAGTGAAGGGGAGGAACAGGAAGACCAGATCTTGTTTAGAGCAAAACTATCAGAAAGGTAGCAGACTGCGTGAAGTTGCACAATTTGCATTAATGGGCAGAAACACAAAAATTCCAGTTCTCACGCAGAAGCTTAGGCACACCTGTAACCGAGTCCCTTTCTTCTCTCTTCCCACCTGTCCCAACCACAAAACTATTTCACTTCCTATGAGAGAGGGAACAGCCTCCGCTGTTGAATGGACAAATTCTTTTAACGCAGACAGTAACGCACATCATTTCACCGTTAGTGCTCAGAACACGATCCGAGTACTACTTGGAAAGCAGGAGAAGACCAGGAGGATAAGATCAGGTTAGGGCAACTGCGAGCATTCCAGACTCGTGCGGCGGGACCTGCTGACCATGAACCACAGCCGGCTTCCCGATGAAAGGCTGCTGCAGAACCTGCTCCGCTCTACCAAATTCTTCCACCGTGCTGAGGATGGCATTCAAAACTGCTGCCGTTCCAGCCAAGCACATGTACATGTACAGACAACCAAAGAAAATAGAAAGTTGCATAAATTTATCATGTACAGGCACATCTTTTCAGCTGCTACATTTACCTATGTGAAGTGGCCACGTCTGTGCGTGTTCGCGTGTCTGTTGTGGATGTGTATGCATCTCCACTGCCGCGGAGCAGCCATGCATGATGCATGTGATGTGCAAACTGGATTTATGCAGGTTGAAATATTTCAGTATTTGATGCTTGTTCTTGACAGAGCACCGCTTCCATTGAAAGCTCATTTAATAAAAATAATGCAATGCAAATGAACCTGAATCAGAAAAATTAGATTGATGGAAGTAGCTCGGTCGCTGTAATTACACAAGGTGTATTATTTCCTAAATTCCCTTTGCATTAAATATATACCATACATTTATCAAACATAATTAGCAGTTTAGGTGACAAGGATTTGATTTTTCTCCTGCAATACAAATCCCCCTACACTGGTATGTACATCTAAAACATAATATGAACATTTTCTTACTATTGCTGTTTATTTCTCTAAAAAATTTCATAAGATCAAAGAATCAAGGGGGGAACACCATTTGGGACTTACAAAGCAGAAGATGAGGAAGATGGCTAGGTCAGCCTTCTGTGGATTTCATAAGCATAAAATAAAATTAAATCAAAGCTTTTAAGGTTGTTAGTCAAATAAATCATATTTGAAAGCAAAATAATTGATGATACCCCATTACATCTTTATTTCCTTTATAATCAGCATTTCATTTTTTCAAATACAGAAATAAATTGAAAAAACAGCAATAGAAACAGAAGTTAAAAAAGAAGCTGTGACAAAGCCAAATGTGGTCTATAGGCATTCCAGTGAAAGAAATGGGTTTTTGGGAAGACAGACTAAGCATATTCAACAGAAATCTTATTTTTATGTAGCTCTACCTTTCTTTGCCTTTTGATAATTTACCTCTGACTAAACCCAATTTAAAGAATAGCCTGGAGAATCTATTTTAAACCACAAAAAATTAAGGTGATGCTACGCTGAGCTGAAGTATAAGACTAATATTAATGCACTATTCTCAAATCTTTACTGATACTCTTCCATCTGACTTTCTGATTGACAGTCTGTCATAAATTTGAATCTCCTGTCTTCAATTTCCATTTCAACTTAATATTATTGCAACATGTTTTCTAAGTGCACCGTGTTTTATAATAGACGTAGCTCCCTTTTTTTGCCCAAGACTGTAACAGCCAGTACTGTGGGTGTGTTACTGTGTGTGTACTGTGGGTCATATCTTCAAAACCATTCCAAAGACGAGTTGCACATTTGAGACTTCTCATACAAGCTGTGGTGGTTTTTAAATCTAGTGAAGATCAAGATCAAAGTTGCGATGACTGAGAATGCCCTGTTCACAGAATCACAGAGACTGGAGGCACATGGGAAAAGAGGCAAAGTGCCTGAAATGGGACGCACTCCTGTGTATTTCCACAAACAACATTTACAACTACATCAAACTGCTGAACAACCGACGCTTTCCAGGACTAATTAAGTTATCTAATTGTAGCTTATCTCACTCCCGCGGAAGCTCTGTGGCAAGCAGCTGTGTTGGAGCAGCTCGTGCAGATCTCACCACCCTAACACTGTCGATTCCTTTCTGCTTCTCTCCCCACCAGCCGCTTCCAGCAGAATCAAGCGTTGAGTGCACCGCCGCAAAAACAACCATTTTACCTTTAAACAAACACCTACCCATCTCTAAATCAGCACCTTGATTCCACTTAGTTTCTGCTGTATGCCACGGGGACTTCAGAGCTCGTTTTATACTTTCTAATCTTGATGTTCCAAGCTTCCTTCACCTTCTGGAAATAAACTCAGCTAGAAATTCATTTGTTTTTAAGGACATTTCAAAAGCAAAACACATGACTGAAATATTAGCTAGTTGTGAACTCTGGGTCTGCAAGAAGCTTGAAATTTTAAGTCATTTGTTCCAGGCTGGTTAGCATTATGTCCACCTTGGTTGAGAAGGGGAGAGAGAGAAGAGACAGCTTGGTTGTGCATCTCAGATACAACAACATCTATCTTTAAAATATATATTTATTGCATACGCCCTAACGTATATCACCATTACAAAAATGCAGTTGGCTTCCCACAAATGCCATCAACGAACAGGACAAGGGGCAGTTTTGTTTATGCTGAATTTCACCTGTGTCCCATGAACACAAGCGCTGTTTCTCACGAGGCCTCAGCACGACACGGAACACACGACGTGCAGGAACCGCCGGGTTCCACGGGAACGTAACCGGCCGTACCTCTCCCTTCAGCAACAATCAGGGGTGCTGCCGCGCTCATAGCAACTAGCCCCGGACAGCTAACACTGACAGGCCGCCAAGCAATTTACTGAGCAGAGGCACATTAAAACCTACTAAGCATGTTTAAGAAATTTGATTAACACAGACAATTATGAAAGATTTCTATTTCTTTCTCACTGAAATTAAGTGCAGTGACAGCAGCCACACCGACCCTCTCACGAGGAAATGAAAACATGTACAATACAACTAAGATAAAGAAGTTTTTTTTTTTTCTCTGAATGTTTGGAGTGGGGGGCTGGACACATGGTGGGTTTTTTTTGTCTAGTTTTTGGGTTGTGTTCTTGTGTGTTTTGCTTTGTTTTATAGTTTCACAGATAACTATATAAAAATAATGACAGAAAGCACTTTCAGTTTTTCCTCTTAAAATCCCCTAGGATTATATGGGGACCTCAAGTCAAAAACCTTCACTTTAGAACAATAAATAAATAAACCCGCTAAAGCCTTCCCAAGGCTGGCCAACTGTAGCATAAGTAATGCAAGAGGCTGAGAGATGCCAGATAAATTTGATTACTATAAAAGATGGGAATATGTTTCTTTCCTCGGAGAATTCACAAAAAGGGGTCAAAAACAAAGCAGCACTGAAAGCAAACAACTTCATTTCACCAACAAGTCAAGGCGACAATACAGTTTTGTGGGAACCTTTTATCACATTGGTGCAGAAACCTCCTAATCTTCTATTTCTGAAAACGGAAAACAGGAAAGTCTAAGCAAAATGGGACTCTCCTTTCGGAAAAAGTTGTTCTGATTAGTGTATTCATTTAGTAAAGAGTTCTAGAGCTGTTTTCTTTTTACACCTTCTACCAGTCTAATAGAATCTCAAGCATGTTTCATTAGAAAAAAAATAATCTTTCACTTCATGTTATTCTTCCTATTTGTCAGATTACTGAATCATTTATATCGAACACATCCAGAGAGCATCATTAGGAGAAATGACCTACCATACTTTCCTTGTTAAGGAAAAAAAAAAGTGTTGACTCACTGCTAATTGTTACAGCCCCGGGTAATGATTAGATGCAGCAATGCCCTGAGCACGATTCTCCAGCTCAAAGATAGGCCTGATTTCACATTGCCACATTTTTCCTCCATAGAGGAGCTCTTACCAGCTGCTATTACAACAGCACTAGTATTTTGCCAGCCTCTCTGGATCAGCTTTTCCCTTATCCTTCCCAGGGCTGCTCCTGGCTTTTTCACTAGCACGCTGTGGCGGTGACTGCCGGTCAACGCTGTGGTCAGCTACAGCCCCATCACCCCCAGAAAGCGGCACGCGTCCAGCTAGCAGCAAAAGCTGTTCTTACTACAACAGTACACCTCACCTTAGTTTCATTACTTCTTGAAAGTCATCCAGTTCTTCCTATTTAATATCCCAAACTGCCACTCTTAACAGCACCTCTCAGCACTGGGTCTTCAGCCCAATTTCAGTAAATCCACAAGTGATTTTTACAGAAGGTTTACAACTAAGAAGTATAAAAAAAATGATAAATATTTCCCATGATGGCATTGTATCACTTGCTTTACAAGACAGGCTTGCAGCACTTTTTATTAATAATTTTTTTTAATATTAAAGGAAGAATAATTTTTTCCTGGAGCAGTTTATCTTTGCCAAGTTCCTTTTAGTCCTTTTCCTGTTCAGTTTCCTGCCTTTAATTCTTTCTTGCATGTTGTCACAGTATTTTTTCTTTCTTATATTAAAAGCAAATCAGTCGGTAATACAGACATGTATTACATGCAGCTCTGTGCTGGTTCTTTCAAAATTTCTGGATGGGCTCTCCTGTCTCCCTTACACAAAGTACATTAACACTTTTAGTACAGAAGAAGTTTTAAACAAGTCTCAGCTATCCTTAAGCCCATCCTAACACTCTCCTAGGTCTTCTCTTTTCATTTATGAGACTATGGTATTTGCGACTATTTTCTTTTTGTTGTTATGATAACTCTAGTTTCATTTTGTTCCACTTGATTACAAGTCCGTTCTCCCACTAGTTATTGACTTCCCATTGCTCTGTCTTTGTGGGAAGGCGGTTCTATGTGCATACGGGTTTGGGTTTTTTTTTGCAACTAGGCTGGCACCCCATTCCTGTAGGTTCTTCCCATCTGCTTGGAAAGCAATTTACAGATAGCATTTCTACCTCTGTAAATTTCCTGACTTTCCAGTACTCAAGTTCTTAAAGTCATCAGTCCAGATGATTTTGCCAATTAATTTTAATTTCCAAAAGTTCGTCATTTTGAATTCAAGCAGAAATTAAGCAGTAGACTACTTCTATCTTTCCATTGCAGTTAAAACTGTCAAGGGTTTGGTTTTTGTCCTAAGCAACTCTGAAGCATTATCTGAGAAGCTCAGCTAAATCACAGCAAGATGAAGCAATCTATTGGCTATCACTGAGAATAAAATTTTTTCCTTTACAAACAGTATTTTTTTCATACTAGGAAATTAAAGTCACAATTCTAGTGCTATTAGGTCCTCAGAGATTAACACACACCAAACTTGGTCCAAACCTGTTCAGGATTCAGTATTAGATGCTTTGCAGTAACTAAGCAGAACCATTTGTGTCAAACAATTTTAGAAAAAAAAAACTTAATTAGCTGTTTTATTCATGCTATTACTGCTTACTTTACCACAGTCTACTATATAATTGCCATACAACTCTTATTTCTCTTTTCTGCAGTACATACATTCCAAAATCACCCACTTCCAGCAAAACAGTATTTAATATTTGTAATAACACAAAACTTTATCAGCACTAAATCAGCATAAAGGTAACACCATTTCCAACTTTCAAAGTCAACAGATGATTACACGCTGGAATGAAGAACAGGCTCCTCACAAGAGCAAAACACATCTTAGTACACTAACAAATACTTGAAATAATCAATTGTTAAAAAAAAGTCATTGCCGTGTACAGATCTCAAAACATGTTAAAACAAGGGGTAAACCAAGATATAAAGAAAATTTATAATTTGACCCGAGACAGCTCAAAGAGAACAAGAGGAGCACAAAAATCCCTGTGGTCTGACGCTCTGTTTTCCCCCGACTTACAGCCAGCCAGATTTACTCAGCAGCTGAGAGGCGACTACAGTGGCTTCCAAGCACCCATCGCGGCCGTTCACGCGATGGGCGCCTCCAGGGACTTGGGGGCCACGAGCTCTTTTTCAGCTGGCAGCCAAAGTTTGGGAAGGGGCATGCCTGAGGAGGAGAGCGTGGTAAGATTGAAGGGGCTGTGAACCACTGCAACAGCGAGGACGACGACGATGACCTGGAGTGACTGCAGATACCAGAAATTAGGACAGGGCCAGCTCCCTGCAACCATGCTGCGTGCAGCGGCTACAGCCCCGGGGCCGCTGGCTCTGCACGGGGCAGGCGCCATGGGCAGTCCCCGGGAAGCAGCTGCCAGGGCCCCGACTGCCGTGCCCCAGCCGCCCGGCAGCTACGCGACCACCGCTCCTGGCACGCAGGCCCACGGACAGTGCTCCCACCGACCAGTAGCACCTGCAGAAGGTTCTGAACCTGATCCTCAGCAACGCGAGAACGCCCGCTTGCACGCTGGGGAGTTCGGATGTGTGCAACGGGAAAGAGCGAAATACCAGAAGGGCAGAGCTGCTCTGGGAGAGCTGGGGAAAGGAGGGCATAAAAAACATTGGTAATATGAACACACGATCCAGCGTTAGTGAATTTAAGTTTTTGTTCGTCGCTTCATTGTTTGAGCTTTGCAGTCCTGTTCTGACAGGATAGAGAAGATGGGAAACCAGACTAGATGGATCCACCAGGCAATTCTCAAGTCCCAGATGCTGAATGAAGGAAACAGCTTTGAGAAACTAAGAAAAAATACTGACTATGATGAAAACAAACAAATTAGATGCCGGCTTTAAAAGCCATCTATATGCTGTCGTCTTTTAACCTCCTTTTCTTTCTAGCCAGGTTGCTTGCATGAGCACAGTAGAACAGCAAAGCTGTTAGGAAGTACATATTTTTAGAGAACAGAAACACAATGTAGAAATACAAGTTTTAAGATAAATAACAAAGCAAGATTTGTGAAAGTGCTTCCATTTCTTCAGATGCTATTTTCTCCTAAGTAGCACAATATAAAAATTATTTTCCTTCCAGTGTTAATTGTTTTCAGTGTTAACAGCAAAAATCCTGACCGCTAGCAATTTACGAACACAACAAAATTATATGGTAAGAGGGTTGGAGACATGCATATGCAAATACTCAGTGCAGAAAGGGTACTGTAACTTGCTTCCTTTGCTTAAGAGATCACTTTTGGTATATCTATAAAGCTAAGGCACAAGCGTCTTCCAGAGTTAATAACCTTTGTACTTCAGTGGCATAATTAGTTGATTTTTTTACACCAAGGGGTTATTGAAAAAACAGATGAAACCTGCAGAAGGATGCTCCTGCATAGAACGGTGACTGATGGGCAGCTCTTTGACTGACTAGATGAACAAAGGGCTCCTGTGGATTTTAATAACACTGATCCACTTATGAATCATAAATGATACAGAAACCCTTTTGCGTCTTTTAGATTTTCCAAGATTTCAGGAAGGGGGAGTGTTCCCATCCAGCAAAACAATATTCATCATTAGAGTGGGTTTTTTTTGTCTTTAAGAATACAACTGCATTTGGTAAGTGTTTGACATGGGTGTCCTATCAGAGCCAAATTTTTAGCTTTTATGCCGTAGCTAAGCTATGTGAAAGTGTGAAGCCTAGCAGGTTTAATACCTTCTCACAACTATCTGAAAGATTAACACAGGAAAAATGAAAACAGACTCAACAGTAGTGCAGCATCCAGGTGACCAGCAAGGCCACTAATCAAGAGACCCTGAAACTGATTGATATTGTTAGACTGTCATTTCTCATAGTTTTAAAGAATTTTAATGGATTTTTTGAATTTAGATAAAAAAATATTATATATAGTTATTAACTATATATTAACTATATATTATGTATAGTTAATATAGAGTTTCTGCTTTAACCACAAGCTTATAATGAAGCGTAAATAGACATAGCTTAAAGGTAACATTAACATATATTTAAAAAGCAGAAACAATTTTTTTCAGAAAAATAGCCTAGGCAGCATTTACTTTTTTGACTCTAGGATGTCATGAGAAAACATTTCTCCAAGCCAAGCAACTCCCAGCTTTCTCTTTCTGAACATACCAAACACTTCTATCAGAACTATGCCTTTCTATCTAGGCACAGTTCTCACACTGAGTTCTAAAACTATGTACGCATAACTCTGTGTATTTTATACGTATGTAGTTACCTACGCACACGTTCCTTAAATAGACTTTCAAAACTACATTTTCAGAATAACACAGACTCAAATGCTAGGAAATACAGTCAAACTCAAACGCTAGGAAATACAAATACAAAACTTAGTAGGACAATGTTACTTTGGATCCTTGTATGTAAGTTTTAAGTGAAATCTCATTTTTCCTACAGGAGATGTATGTCATGAAGTACAGGAGAAAAGTTAGGCTGACTAAAGGAAAAAGAAGGTTCTGTCTCTAACACTGCCCAACAGATCCTACTCTGTGTCTATCCTGCAAATATACGGCACACCCCCCCAAACTAGGACCCCTAACAATATCAGTCTCACCTCTCCTCTAGTTCCTAAATACACTATACCTCTCAAACACATCTTCACTGGACTTCTAATCTTGAATCCTATCATTCAGCTTTTAAAATTCCCATTTTATGAAAGTTGAAAGCATTCTCACCACCATCATCACATCAGTATGTCATACTGTAAAGTCATGCTATTTAGGCTCAGGCAGAACTGTACAAAAAGCCAGTGAACGTCCTCAGAATATTTATCGATGCAGCATCACAAGAGATTTTTCTAACAAATTTTCATTTCTGGTTAAGACTTATTTCTTTCAAACACAAGCATGAGAGTTTTTTAAAAAATTAAAGGTTGGCACGTCTGAGATAGCATGAAAACTAGCAGCCTCTCATAGCCGCGATTGCATAGACCGCAACAGCTATACTCGCTCTGTGCATAACAGGAATTTTTCATTTCATACATCATTTACAACTTTGCTGCAGTGATCTCACAAAATCACAAATCTGTCTATGCTATTAGCATAAAGACTTTTTTCCCCCCTCCCACAAAATTAATTGGGGTGTGTGTGTAAAAATTATTAGTTATTTTGGCCAGAATTATTTTCACCAAAATTCAGCTGTGCAACTAGGCTGCCATAGCACTGAGGACACAGAAGCAAAGCATACTTAGTACTAGATAACGAAGATAAAATCTTATATTCTCATAAACAGTATGGCATATTGTATTTGAATATATCAAAATAAAATTATACTGTCTACATCACAAGCAAACGTACTGCATAAACAATATACAATAGCAAGAAGTCAGCTAATGCACACACTTGTTTCAATGTTTAAACACAGATTTGCATTTATATCCTTTTTTTTTTTTTTTTCATTACTATTCCAGGACAGCGAGAGACCTGGAACAAAGCTTCTCCTCACAAAAACATACTTAGACAGAACACACCTACATGTTCTGGGGCCATTAACACAGGCAGATCACTTACTGCTGCAACTGTCCCAGAGAAACTATGGGGATTATCATTACTGATAGAGTTGTTACTATTGGCATAGTCTTTAAAAATGCTTGAGCACTGGGCTATGGTCTGAAACTATGTAATTCACTAACCTAGGCACTAAAGCCTTAAACTCACACTGTGGCCACAATTCACACACCTTCAGACTCTGTTTGACTGAAAGGTGAAAAATGGACAGCTTTTACATAAAATTCATTTAAATATTACTAAATACTTGCACACAGAACTCAGCTTGGAAACAAAAAGAAAGAGGTTTTCTTACCGTATGTGAAGGACTTCTAGGCTGGAGTGTGTAGCAGGACAGAAGAATCACTTCCTGGGCATTAATTCCACTTCTTGTTCACAATAAATCCAGAAAGTATCTAGCACAAATAAATGAAAAACACAAATTTAGCAGGGCTTGGGCGGGAATAGACAGATTTTTTTCTTGTCTACTTGACAGACAAATTCTCCCATGGCCTTCCTTTCTACTCTAGAAGCAAAGGCGTGTGTGAGGGGGGGACCAGCGCCAGCTTGGTCCCTCACCAGGGCATATTGGTGCCACGCTGACACCAGCCCTGAGGCGCACCCGGCGTCAGAGCGCCGGACAGCAGCGCGGTGCCGCCCGGCCCCAGCCCACAAGGGACAGGCCATCGCCTGCACCCGCGCTGCTGCGCCCCGGAGCACATGCAGTCGCTTGTTCAGGGCCCCGGCCTATCGCACCGGCATCTCTGCGTGGAGAAAACAACGGCAAGCTACCGAGCCAACAGACCTCTTCCTTCTACTGCCCAATACGTCGATACGGGCACTGAGAAGGAGGTACCAAGCTGTGACAGAAGCTGCCGATGGAAGAGCATCCTTGAAGGAAGCACCAGTTAGTATTTTCAGAAAGATAAGGCCCCAGAGCCAATCATTATCAAACATGAAAAAGGTACTAAATATAGATTTCCTTTTGTGTGTCAAAGCCATATTTTAATTTTGTTTTTAAATCTGCCAATCAGGGCGTAACTAATCACCAAAAAAAAAGTTTTAACTTTCAAACATCTGCCACATGTTAAAATAACCCATGTCAAATAGACATATCCAGAGGAAAACTTGAGGGGTACGCAGACAAGCTTTCACAGATTCATCATATTTCTGGCCTCCAAAATTTACTGTTAAAATATTCAGATAATATTAAGAACTGAAACATCCAGCCAGCAAATTTCTTTTTTCTGGAAAAGATTTTTGAGAGGAAAAGAAGCTTCAAGCAGTAGCAGACGCACTGTATTTCTTTCTAGAAGAGTGGGGAAGGGATTGCAGGGTTTGCAAGATAAGACTGACTAAAACAGGTCCTGAAGCCAGCCATCCAATTTTAAGCAGTCCAAACACGGCTCGTCACCTCTAACCACTGAACTATATTACACTTTAATGTCAATTCATATCCACAATTATTTCTAACAGTGAGAAGTGACATCATCTGCAAGTGACGTAATAGCTCTCTGCTCCGGGCTGGATGCCTCGTATTTCCCTACTCCTCTGCCCTTAGCAGGAAAAAACATTGCGATTCTTCACTGACGTTTCCTGAACTGAAAGAGAGAAAAGTACAGCAGGAGGAAGAAGTCACTTGTAACGAGAGGCGCTCCCATCAAGCGGACACCAACACAAAAACAGAGTGCACGAGTCTGAGCCATCCCTCACCTGGCAGTCAGGGCTTCTCCCCCTTGCAGGCGTCTGAAGCACTAACACAGCACTACAGATGCTGCACAGCTGAAGGAATCACAGCATTAGGAAGAAAAGGAGTCTTCAAACACAAACAACCCAACGAGATGAATGATGGGAGAAGTCTGAATAGATAGGTTATCACAGCATAAGCAAAAATCTAACCCCCCAAGGTGGTAGAGAGAAAAGCAGGCAGGAAAAGAACCTGGAGATGGAAGGCAAGACTGGAAAGCAAGTCCGGGGGTGGCATCTATGGGGCAAGATACAGGATCCAGGAAGCAAAGGGAAATGAATGAAATCTAAAAGAAACCTAGGGTGGTGATTTGGAATAAGATGCATATGGGTGAGGGGAAAAAAGCATGTGATGGAGGATAAGCATGGTTCCACTTAGTGGGAACACCTGACTTTAGCGTGGGATACCACCACACGCAGCAGTACCCAGTGCAACCAATACTGTCCTCAGTAATGCCACCCTCCAGCTGGATACCTGAAGGGAAGAAGGCTTTCAGGCATGTGAACTGTTACTCAATTTTCCACTCAATATCTATTAGAATGAGTACTGGTAAGGAACTTTTCACCACAGCTACAGCCGTATCACTGTAATGATGTGGAAATTATCTTCAAAAATAATTTCTTATATACAAGGACAATTACGCTAATGCTCCGTACTATTAACACTCATAGTTAAATACACAGACACATAACATTGCCCCAAGTTCATTAGCTATTGCTTGGGTCTGCAGCAAAAAAGTCTTGTTGCTCCTGAAATGTGCTTTCAAAAAGTTTCGGTAACAGCTAAGATTATATACTGATATACCCTTCTTTTCAGTCACCACCAAAATATTTAAGTGTTGTGTCCCTGAAAAAAATCATTTTACATAAATTAAAGGGCAATCTACAATGATAATTTTAATATTTCTATTATTTTTAATATGCCAGAACATATGTAAGTTATCAAAATGTGGTAAGGCATATGAACCAAATGGGTTTTGAGTTATGAGAATTTTTGTGAACAGCATAGTGCAGGAGTACACAAGAAAGCCTATAAAATCTAAGACCATTCAATGACAGCTTGTGGAAAGCTTCCCAAATTACTTGTCCATCTGCAATGAAACAACCAGGCACACGATGAAATATTTTACTAAACATGAAATAAATATGAACGGCTAGTTACATTTATGCAGCAAATACGTAAATCTGCTTGTCTACATTCACAGCATAGTTTCTTGAAAAAAGCCTCAGATACAAGCTATCAACATTACAGTATCGTTAGCTGAAAACTTAAAGGGAACTTGCACGTACTGACAAATACTGTGTAAGAAAAGATTCGTCGCAAAAAAGGAGACGACCATTTCTATAGGTTCCTCTGGCAGAGGCTCCACGAGTTCTCCCACATTAGAGGCCCTACTGCCAATGCCATTTTGCATCGCCAAACAAGTTCATCCAACGAACGCCGCAGTATCAGCAGGTCACAAGGAAATCTGCAACCCCAGCCCTCCAGCACCCCTGCCTCGCGTTCTCCCTCCCTCCACCACTGCCTCACTGCGGGCATTAGCACATGGACAGGCATGAGCAAGATTTGGTCTTAATACATAAGAACTACAGGACCAGCAGACACCTGATGTACTGGCGCATCCCTGACAGGAGCTCTGCAGCTACCTACGTAACTCCTGCCATAGCAGCGCCTGCATACCCTCGAACTGCAAACGCTCACCTGAATGTAGCAAGCAGGCATGTCAAGGCAGACCACGCCATAAAGATCTGTAGCTCTAAACTGTTCCACCTTCATTGTGAACTTCTCAACTCACAGATCAATAAAATATTGAGTAATAAACAATGAGACAAATATTCTTGGAAAAAAATGATTGAGAATTGTGAATCACGGAGCCTACACATTTCTGACAAATTCATTAAATAAAAATCTCATTAAAGCTTTAGCCAAAATTTTTAACTCATCAAAGGCCCACGTTCTGAATACCAATGAATTTAATGAAAAAGAAGCAAATTTTACTTGTCTGCATGTCTGTAAAATCTCTCTTAGGTTACAAAACCAAGTCTGATGACACGGAAAAGTCTTTCACAAACAAAGACAGGCGAGTAAAACAACCACCAGATCTCTCTAATTCCATGCAAAAGTGTCAACAGCAAAATCACTGCATCTCTTCCATAGCAGAATATTAAACAGTTCATTAATATCCATTTTCCCTTCTTCTCTTTTCAGAGGCTACTAAAATTGTTTCTGTTTGATTTTACATGAGTGAAACTCCTCCCAAATGAAACAGGTACAAGTGTCTTGAAAGAACATTCAAGTGTACATCATTCAAGACCTTGGCAGTCCCTATCTCTGTGAAACAACAATAGCATCCCACTAACAATGACTTGCTTAACTATTCATTTTTGTAAATAATGGAACTGAAAATTATCTAGTGATGGATTTACACTTTTACAAAGCATCTCAGGGATGAAAATGAATAGGGATGCAGAAATTATGTATATTACAATGGGTGACACACAGAACTTAAGATTCTAGCTAGCTCCACAGAAGAACATAAGCTGGAAAACATAGAACTACAATTTTTAGCATTTTACCTTTGTCTAATATTGCTGTGAGATATCCTATACGTATTATTTGTATTATACTAGCATTTCAAGACTCCAATTAAAACCCAAACACCATTATATTAGGCAGAAATAGTATGAAAATTACAATAGGTGTCATAGCCATTTTAATTCCAAACAACCACAATAAATTGCCTATTTCTCAGATATACCTTCCTTTACATTGTAGTTACCCACAGAATTTAACATATTAGTTCTTGTATTCGGGGGGAAGTGTTAAAAGGATTGCCTAGGTAGTCTTTTCAGACTTTTTTTATTTGAAAACTGCATTAATATTTCCAGTGGAGGCACACAGCCTACAGAGTGAAAGCCTACTGACACAAGGCTTGCTTTCCTTAATCACCTTTTCTGAGGAGCAGCCCATGGAACCACAAGACCCCGTGGACCTCAAGCTGAAAAAGCCTGCGCCCCTGAGGTGTAAGACTGCAATTTTACAGAAAATTCATACATTTAGATTTTCTTCTCATTGCTCCTCTTTTTAGTGATTTTTTTTTTATTTTAGCATAAGTACTGACTTACTAGATATACCAATTTACTTGAGTGTAGGTTATCATTTTACTATTAATATATTTGCACACTGAACAACTTAAATCTAGGAACTAGGTATGATCTATTAGGAAGTTAATCTGAGATCTAGATGAATCTTGCACATATGTCTTGCCAGTCAGATAATTCAGTATCAGTTTGTTTCAACTTGAAGAAGAGGACACCTCAAATTAACAGATATTGAGAAATAAGATCATTTGGAGGCAGGAAACTAACAAAGCTGACAACTTTCCTGGTAATAAAACAAACCACTAAGTTTCCACACAAAAGAAACTTGATAAAGATTACTTTGGGATTAAGTAACAAATGGTAAGTGTTTACACTGTGACTATTAGTCCTTTAGCTGGGTGTTTATTATAAACAGTATTTCAAAACACAGGACTTTGGGAGACAATATATAAATATTTTAAATGGTAAAATATAGGTGTTGGCTTTTTTGTACCGTGTCCAGAAAATCTGCACAGACACATCAAATTCTCCACCTAGGGAATTTACTTTATTGTTACGTTTGCATTTAAAACAAATGTACATGACCTATTTGGGGGCTAATATAACTAAAAGGAACCTATTTGTTGTTTATTATTTATAGAAGATTCACTTCAGATTAGGCCTTTTGCAGACGTGTGTATCTGTGTGGCATCATAAAGCATCTGCAGATATCCCCCAGCACTAAAACAGACGAGAAAATGACAAGTTAGGATGTATCCCAGTACGCACAGTATTTTATAAAAGCAAAGATTAAAAGCTGTTTTTTCCTCTTCAGAAAGGCCACATGAAAGAGCTAGTACCATGGCTAATGCATTGACCTTCTGTGTCTGATAATGACAAGTTCAAGTTCCTAGAGTTGGATAAGATGTGGAACTAAAGTAAGTGCACTCAAGCAATGAATTCTCCTGCTCTGTTAGAATTGCACTCACAAAACTAGCCTTCTAGAAAGAATGAAGAAAACAGTTTAATTTTTTTTATGTATATTACGAAGGAGTTTTTCTACACTATCAGTGTCTCGTAACTACTTTCTTCAGTCTAAGGCACTGATGGTTTCTTTCACTTTTTAATAGCAAACTTGAAATTATTTCATGTGAGTAAAAGATGTTAAATTTGTGAAAGATGAGATGTAAAATTGCTGCTCGTGTCTACAAGAAAATCTGAAAACAAGAAACAACAGAGGAACAGTAAAACATAATAAAATCATATAAGAGACAACAGCTCTTTACAAACAACCAGGAAATCAGAAATGCATTTTTACACAACAGACTTCCTAAAGTAAACTCCTCTGGAAATCTAGCACGACTTTTGTTTTTAAAGAAGGACAGCAAAAGTACACCAAGCATTTCTTCCTATCATCAACTAAGAAAAAACACAAGCAGTTGACCTAAAGCCTTTTTTCCTATCAGTCATCACCTCTGTCCAATTTTGCAGGTTACAGTGTCTGGAGCTCTTCAGTGGCAGAGTGAAACCCCTTCACAGCACTGCTGGCATGACTGAGGCACAGAACAGAAAGTTACTGTCATCAAGCTAGTCACCACCAGCAATAGGTTACATAGATAAGGCAAACAGAGATGACTAAGGAAAGTGATTAATAGGGCTTTTTTNTTAGTAGTACTACAAACAATACATATGACTGTGTTTTAGCACATTTTATATTATCAAGTATATGTTTGAAATTACACAGATATCACAACCTTATCTGTTTAACTTATGTAAGAGAAATAATAAAGGCTAAAAGAAGTGCTGGGACTCAAGCTGGTGTAAATCAACATCACCAGGTTTTAACCATCAAATCACATCCAGTGTTTTACACAGAATGATTCCTGCCTCAGCCAACACACAGGACAGGCTATGACCACAAAAGGAACAATATCATTCCAAAAGAGATTTCCTTTTAAATGTGGCCCTTGAACCAGTATTTTTTCCTCCTTCTCATCCCCAGTTTGAGCTCATCTCAGAAACAGTAATTTAGAAAGAAAAATTAATCTTCAGCATGTCCAAAGTCTTAGGGTATTCTATTCTAGTAAATTCTTGTAAGTGGACTCCCCCCACCCCTTATTTTTTTAATAAAAAGAAATAGTGATACTGCATACAAAAACATACATTAGAAGAACACTAACATTTCTAAAACAAGAGCTCGAGCTGAAGTTAAGAAATTGCCATAATTAAACTTGTCCAGGAAGACAGATTAAAGTCAAATATGTCTATTAATTTTGGGTATCCAATCTAAAGCACCTTAGACTTGATTTTTTATTTTATTTTTTTTTAAGCACAGCATTTCATAACATTTATTATGTTCCTGGAATTATTTTTACCAGCTCCCACTGCAGCTGCAATTTTTCACCACTTCTGCAAAGCAAACACTGCACGTCCAGACAGCGTGGAAGTGCAGCCTGTGTGGCAGCGGTGAGATGGGAAGCCGAATGACTTGGCCAGCTCCATGTAAGCAGTCTCTTGCACAGGCAGAAAAAAATCCTGATTTTTAAAATTAGAATTCTAGCTTCCTTACTCACAAGAGTCCACACTCACAGAGCAGAACCGGGCTGGGCTCCCCAGCCTGAGGAGCCAGGGACCCAGCCAAGACCCACAATGGCACGGAGACCCACCTGTGACCAGCGACAGGGCCATGCTGCAGGGGGCCGGCGGCCCCCGCGCTGAGGTGTGGCAGGGCACTGCCCACATCTCTGCTTCGAGCAGCTGTCATGAGGGGGGCACCAGGAGGCCAAAATGACCTCAGTTGGTGGTATAAGTTAACGGAGCCAAAATGCATCGAACAGCGTCACTGAACGCCTGCGCTGGAGCCTGGCTGAGACGCTCAGGGCAGAGCACTGTGGTGGCCCGCGGCCTGCGCCAGGGCCCGCGGCCTGCCACACTGCGCCCTGCCACCCGAGCTAGGCCTGGTGGGCTGCTGGCCACAGCTGTGCCTGAGGATTTTGCCGTGACGGAAACGGCACTCCATCGAAATAAAAGATGCATTCACACTTTAACACATTTTCATGGGGTTTTGATACATCCCTCACTAATTCTAATTATCAAAGAGACTTTCTTTCTAAACAAAGGCTGCTGCTTCTTCATCCAAGAACGACGTTAAGATGCTAAATGAGGTATATGATCAGAGCGCCTTGCCAAACAAAAGGATAAGTCAAACGCAGACACTTGTGATTTCTCTGCTGGATCAAGCAGAGGGAAAGGAGCTACAGAGAAGAAAGCCGAGATTTCTAACAGATGTTTCCATAATCAACAGTTACTGCATGCAAGGTTCAGAAAATTATAGGGAAAAAAAATCTGTAAATATCCCTTGTTTTCTTCTTTCTTTAAGGTGAAACATTTCTATATATATATATATATACACACACACACACACACATATATATATATATAAAAGAAAGCTAAAGCTGAAGAACCTATAGCTAAGGCTAAATATATATATATATCAGCTTTAGCTTTTCTTATTCATTTTAGTTTAGAAAAAGGAAACGCTATCATAGAATTTTTAAAAATTTGACAATAAATTACAAAGAGTTCCTCTGGAGATGCTAGAGTCTGTCATTAGAATTTATCTAAATAAAGACGTTAAAAGTGTTTGCTATATCCTCATAAGCCAGAGAATGATTTCTGCTATTAAGATATTTTTCCTAAGTTATTTGTTAACATGCCTACATACTCATTATGTGAATACACAATCTTTTAAAAGCTTATTGTTTTCTCAATAAATTGGATATTTAGGGAAGAACCTGTGCACTATATTAAATAGTTATTTGGACAATTTTAAAGTTAATGTTTAAAATATGAATAGTAACAATCTTTGTAGAAGCAGTTAATTCCTATCTCTAGCACTGCTTTCTATTCAACCTCCTCAGCTTTTTGTTTCCACCAAATGAATGCTCCTTTTCCATCACATAGTCTATTCTGATCCATGTAGCAAGTCCTCAGCAACCCTGTTAGAGGGAAGATGAGAGAATTCTGCTCATTCAGTATCCCTCTGTGTTCTTCACGCTTAAAATTGCAAGGCAGTGTTTGCCAAACAACATCAAAATGTTTTTCTTTCTCCTCCCTATATTAATACTCTGCTCTTAGTGACATCACATTTCTTTGGACTATTTGCTATCTGAGTACAAAAACCTGCTGTATAACTTCAGTTTACAAATAAGCATCTGCAGTAGATGAAGCTTAAACCATGTTAGTTGAACATGGTTAAAGCTGAATGCTTTAATCTGGATAACATGGAAGCAATGCAAACATATTATTTGTCTATTAATATTCATTTTCCATTCCAATGGAAGAGGGTTACCTTTATTACTTTCTCTTATTCTTTTCTTATACAGCGATGTTGGACAAAGTCAGTGTATTGTTAAGTTCTATAAAGTATATTTTAAAGTTGCATACTCCTCCACATCTTTCTGTGATATGAGAAATGCCACATTTTTAGACACAATTTTGCTAGTTTAATTTACTTCAGAGGGTGCTTACATTTATTTTGAAACAGGTTTTTATTTGCTTTCAATGTTACTACAAAGAATTTAAATATAATGTTTGACACATTTGAGCATGGTAAAATCCAGGAGATGGTCTTCAAACCTGCACACTAAACTTGCACATTTTCCTTCTGTGACTGTACACAAAATCCAAGTAATTGCAGAAAAAAGTTTGTTTTTTAATAACTCAGGCCAATGAATAAGCAATTTGTATGAACAGCTGCCAAATTTGCACAAGCAGATCATGTTTAAAAGGCAGTGTCTGAACCTACGTCACTTTCTTAAAGCTATCTTTCACGAAAATTCTTTCTTCCTAGCCTGAAATGTGGCTTTAAAACACCTATGAGCTACTGTTAGCCATCTGTATAAACTGATTCGCCAACACAGTTTTACTGCCAGAGGATATCAGGTCAGAGATGGCTTCTGTTGTCAGATCAGTCACTGACTACCTCAATCGCCTTTGGCAAATCATTTAACCTTTCTGTATTAATGTTTTCCTGCCTGTACAATATTTCATCATTTTGGGAGGAGTTTAGGTTATTAATTAATAAAAATAACTATTAAAATGCTCCTTGTTTAATTCCAATCTCCATCTGTTCTACAGAATAACACTAAAACTCAAACTCTGTATATTAGATAGAAATTAATTGTTTCTATATAGGTGAGTGCTATTTCAGAGCAGATTTCTACCCTACACACTTTAATGACTACACAAATTAGGAAGAACGAGGCTTAGTTTTCTTGCAACTTGTGAATAACAAAAAAAAGGAGCAGCAGCCTTTGTCTTGAACTGACAGCTTGCATGCTTTGGAATATTTCCGTAAGTTTTAATGAGCTAAATGATTTAAAAATATATATTGTGAAAATTCTCTTGATCTGAAACCTTACATGCCATGTTTCAGACTAAAACAAAATTTTACTGCCTAGATATAAACCCCTGGAAAACAGAGTTTATAATGGAAATACTGACAGAACATTAGCTACACTGTAGTGTGCTAACGGGTACCACTATAATACAGTCTATTCCAGAATAATTTTTCTTTTTATTATTTCATTAAGTTGTATCTCACTAAAGTTCCTCCTAGGATCTCTCTACAGCACCAAATTTTTCATTGAGAAAACTATAAATCATAGGCCTAAATTACAATTTAATTATAAACGCCTTCCCTTCTAATGCTGCCTGGGACCTTTTACCCTCCTACATAATTCTAAAAAATGACCCCTGTCATAATTTCCTTCACTAGAATAATATGCAGAGATCTAATCCTGAATCCTGCTGTCTTATAATTTAATATAAGAGGTAATTATTATTCAAAAGATAATGTTGCAGATATTGAAAATATTCTGAAGTTTAAGTCTAAAAAAACCTTGACTCGGTATGTAAAAGCCTGTTATTTGACTCTTGTAGAAAAGGAAATAAATAGAAAGGTTTTAAGATTTTCTGCAAAATGCTAGAAATATTATTTGTAGCTAGAATTTGTCTACTATAAATTCTATAACCTTTGAACTACAGAGAAAACACACTCACACAGAGCAAAACCAGGAAGGCACCAGATCATTTATTATTGATTTCTGCTTTTTGCCATAGGTTAGACAAAAAGTTTTAGATTGCTATCTATCTGAAAAATATGTTTTAGGTGGCTCCACATTTCTGAATGCAAGTATACATATGCCATAGTTAAAAAAAACAACCTTCTTACATCTCAAATTTGATTTTAAATTTATCACATCAAAGACACTGTCATGCTTATCCAAAACATTTCTGTAAAGGAGAAATTAAATAATATAAAAACTATAAAGAATTAGTACATTTTTTCCTAAGTCAGAAAAGTAAGGGATAACACCGTTACGTCGATTCATCTTGCACAAGAGAGAGTGAATTTAATCTCATACCAAGAACACAGCTATTATTGCCTGTCTCTATTCACTTTACAAAGAACGACTTTGACCTTAAAACTCTTTTTTCTAAAACTGGGATTTCATCAATTAAAGCCTGTTTTCTCTTTATCTGACTCTTAGGGTATGCAAGAATATCTGCCAAAGAAGTGAACTGATCGTACAGATGGACAAAAGAAGGTTATGATGTGCATAAGGAGAGAGAAGTAGCAGAAAGATTTCCTGAACTACATTAGAATGAAATTCACAGAACTGAATGGTTTTTTGGTTACAAATTCAGGGAGCATGCCCAATTTTTTTTTGAAGTAAATGAGATATCAAATGAGCTTCCTTGCTTCTAACTATATACAGCACCATCAGTAAGAACAAATAAAATACCATAACTGACAGATTCAACATCCTGAAGAGGTAGAGGCCAGCGAGGTTATCAGGAAATGGGGTTCACAAGAGGTAATTATAGCCCATGCTCACCCTTCTTAGGTGAGGCAGAACATCACTATACAGCTCAATAAAAATCAAACTATATAGTGCAGAGGCACCAGTTTACTACCCTTTTTGTTTTTGCTTTGGGAGCAGTTCATTTAAGATGTAATAAATTGAACTTTTTTTCCTGTCCTTCCATAAATCTAGGGACAGTGCAAATGAGGTGTTCCTCATTACGAACAAAAGAAAAGGGGCTCCCTAGATAGTGACATGAACTGGTAGCATTAAAGCACTCATTAAAAGGAGCCCTGTTCTTTTTTGTAGTAAGGAATATTACTTAATAACACTAGAAGCATGGTTCACTTCATATTGCTGAAGTGAGCTTTTGGGGTGCAGTGAAGAGGAAAAAAGGAGAAAGTCCATAGTACCACAAACATAATAAAATAGAGAGATGGAATTTTGCCTGTAACAAATTAATAATAAGAAAGTGTCATTGACTGCCTATGTCTAACTGAATTGCTTCATGCAACAGAAAGATTTAAGGATCTCAGAGGATTCATGGAAGATGCTAGACTACAGATTCAAATGAACAAACAAAACCAGAGTAGATGGGCACAGGTAGACTGAAAAAGACTACCAGCAGATGATTTTCTAACTTGAGGATCCAATAAAACACAAAGCTTAAGCAATTTTGAAGGAGTCGTGTTATTAGCAAATCTGACTGGTTATTGTGATAGGGAATGTACAGCACCAAAAAGGACAGAGTGGAGCAATGCAAATAATAATTTACATTTTAATTTCCAACAAAAATCTCTCCACCACAGCAGTGGTGAAGGTATGGACATTTAGAGAATCTGAATTTCATCTCTTTGGCGATTAGTCAGAAGTGAAAATTCAGTTGTAGAATACCTCTGAGTATGTTTGCTATTTTCTGTGCACAATGGGAAATATCCATCAAATAAATTTATAGATACAAAGCATATACATAAAATACAAAGCACACCAAGAAAGAATGATGGTTCCCCACTGCTGGCATCCTGTCTCACACGGGTTCATCCCAGATGCTTTAGAAGACAAGAAATGTTTTGGTGGTTCTCTCTGCATTTTCATTCTACTCTGTCATCAAATGCCATTTGCTTCAGAACCTACAAGGCTATGCCTGAAAGAATGAACACTGGGGCTTCTTGTTGGACCCAGTGTTCAGCAGGAAGATTTTGCAGGAATTTGTGTTTTTAACTGCATCAGATCCTCCTGATCAACCTCAGAATTCAACAGGGAAAAAAACAGTGAAGAAGAGATGAAGGTCAGAAAATAATGGGAATATGCAGAAGCAACAATTGGAGACCTCTAACAAACCAACTTTTTTACTTTTGTAGTGCTAGTACCATTCAGAAAGGAGAATACGGAGGGTTAATTGAACAGGCATTAAAAGCTGTTGAGTGGTTTTGTTATAAGTCAATCACATTGTCAAAACCTTGATTAATCTGAGTAAGAGCTTTGCCTGAGTTAGAAGTGAAAAAAACGAGTTTACATATTACATTTACATTACACAGATTACGTTTACTTTAGAAATTATATTTTCAAAAAGCTATTGAAATAAGTAGGAAACCACAGATTTTGTGCCTGACAAAACTTCTTTTTGCTGCTTCTGCTTGACATAGTTAGCCATGAGTGTGTGCACAATGTCCATGCTGGGGTGTCACAACACAGTTTAGTAACAACTTCTGAAATTCCATTTTATTTTGCTTTTGGTGTTAGCATGTCTGTACCACATAGACAATGTTAATAAAACACTGCAAAGTATCTAGACATAAGTTCTTTACAGAGGCAAACTTGTTTCACGCAAATGAATTTCTTATCTATGCTTTGAGCAATTTCTTTTCTTTTTCACCAAATCCATTTTAATATTCATTTGTATTTTTCTGCACATTAAAATAACTTCAGTTCTCAAAGCAGAAGAATGAGTTGAGGTTTGAAACCAGCAGCAGGGCAAATGGCCAAGAAACCACTAAGAGTTAACACATTACACTTCTTGTGCACATCTGTAGTTGTCCCTACAGAATTCCATTCAGTTTTTCTGAGCTCATCTCCTCTGCTTGTCAGATTACTCTGAATCGTACTCCTATCATGGAATGTACTCAACATCCCAGTTTTCTGTTGCCTGAAAGTTCAGAAAGTATATTTTCTACTGTATGATTCAGCTCATTAGAGCAAACACTGCAAAGGCCCGGGGTCAGGGTGAGCCCCTGCCAGACCTCATTTTATACCTCCTTCCATTTCGACATCGATAAGTATGCCCCAACTATGATTCTTCAGCCAGTTGTACACCTACAATCTAAACCACATTTCCTTGGTTTGCTTATAAAGAAGTCACGTGAGACAGTGTCAAAAACCTCCCTAAATCCAAGATGTGACATCTGCTGCTTGTTCCCTGTCCGTAACTGTTACTCTGTCACAGAAGTTGTTGTGTTGGGTAAACAATATTTTTTTTTCCAACAAATCTGTACCATTTGTTTTTCATTTCCTTGTCATCTTCCAAGTGCTTGCAAACAGTTTGATTATTTGTTCCATATTTTTTTGCAGAAACTAGAAGTTAGCTGACTGGTCTACAACTCCTGTCTAAACTCCTGTTTAAGCTAACAAAGTTACATTGTCTTCCAATATTTCACCTTCCTTGCACAAGTTTTCAAAAACAGCCACTGCTCGTTCTGTGTTTATTTTGGCTCTAAACGTTCCTTTAATGAGATTTGAAAACCACAGTTCTAACAGCATCTATCTTATACACTTTAACACGTTTCTTCTCTATTCAGGACTAAGATCTTATCCATTTGGCAAGTGCATCAATTATGATAGCTGCTATCTTATAGATGACCTTTAATAGAGAGGGATACAAAAACATTTGGCTGCCTGAAAATTATCATTTATTCTCCACTGAATGAAGTTCCTACACTTTTCTTTATTTTCCTATTCTTGGTATTGTTCTTAGTACCATTATTTTTGCTATGTTTGTGCGTCTCACAAGCTGCTTCCCATTTTATGATTTGGACTCTGATTTTCACAACATGCCTCTGCTATACTTTAATACTCTCAGCAATCTGCAAGGTGGTTTCTTGTACCTTGCACCCTTCCTCTGCTCTAGGATACCTTGCGCTTTATAAAAAGATTCCATTTATGTAATTATGACCTGAAGTCTGAATAATTCCCTGTAATTCTCACGCTAAACATCTAAGATATTCGTTGTCATTGATTATTCTTAGCTTTTAATTGTGCACTGAACTAAAAAACCTGGTAGCCTTTTGCCTATGATGTCCCAAGTAGTTACATCTTAGCCTTCTGTGTCCCTTTTACGTATTCATTCTGCAAACGCAGTAGTGTATATTGCAACAAGGATTTCGTTTCTTACACTAGTGCATGTGGGACTAAATTTCCACTTTTCTCCTGTCCGTAACTACAGACCACACCAAAAAAGAGGAGAGAAAAAAAAGAGGAAACAAACAAAAGCTCGGATTCCCAGCTGATGGTAGCGCCCCTTTCTTTGGGGTCCAAGAACATCCACCCTTCCAACTTTGCAAAAATACTTCTGCAGACAGAACCCAGCCCCAGCACATTTTCTCTCACATTTAACAGGCCACTAACAGCATGTTTACTTAGTCCGCATCAAACAAGGATAATTGACAGCTTTCCACCCCTCGCATCCCCACTCTGAGAAGGCAGTGTCCCCAGGAGCCACCTCGTACAACCTCAACCACTTTATTACTGGTCAATTTGGGTTTCCTGCCCACTTTAAGTGGCAGTGCTGAGGGTCTCTAACTCTCTCGTGTCTCGCTAATCAATATAAGCAGTCACTTCCACAGCATTTCCCTGCTACTCAGCAAGAGGGACGATACAGACTGCCACTGGTTGTAAGTAACTGTATAGCTTTACCATTGCATCATAAAGTTAAATTTCAGAAACAGGAGGAAGATTTTATTTTGGACTTTTTGGTTTCTTTTGAGGCTCTCCCTATTTTAATTCTTTCCAGTGAGAGCAAGGAAATGCAGTTGGTCCGGTGCCACTGCTGGTAACTGCTGGTGGCTCCTCGGCTGAGACACAAACCTGGCCGACGAAGTGCCTGTGACCAGAGCTCGTGGCATTGTGCTCACGGACGAGAGCAGCAGAAACGTTCTATAAAGCGTCGACCGCAGCTTTACGGTCACTGTACCACGGGTATGAGAAAGTCGGGATTAAACAATTATTGGCTCGAACTCACACAGTAAAATTTGTTTATGAGGTAAATTTTAACAAGAAACAAACAGTTAGTGTTGTTTATAAGCAAACTCAAGCTGTAAAAACCAGGGAATGCTTTGTAAATACCAGCCCAGGAGCCAGATGAGGTCCTGGAGGGAAACTCCCTGCTGTTTGCAGCTGGCTCTCACACGCATGCAGGATTTGACCAGTTCCAGCAGCCAGGTGAAATCAAAGCCAGTGGTTTTGCCCAAGAAGGGCACAGCACTGAAATGCACCTTCACTTGTTAGTAAAGACAGTTCTTGTGGGTCTTCCATTGCATGGAATGACCTCCTTGTAACGGCCATACGACAAATAGCCACAATGACTACTAAAAAGATAAATCTATTATCTAACAGCAAATAAGATCAAAAAGACAGCTAGAGACAGTACTGGTGTACTGCAGAGTATTTCGATCTAAACGATCCCCAAATTCAATTCAGATTGGTCTCATGCTGCCATCTTGTTTAATAGGAAATACCCATATTCTTCTCGGCACTGCAACGTACTCTTTTAATGAAATTAATTCATTAGGTAGAGCCCTGGGAAGGCCAGAGACTTTACGGTCTCCCTGCAGTGCAGTATGACCGCACCATTAAGACAAACGCCAGCACAACAACAGGGAGCAATGACTCAAAGCTAATCTCCACTGGCAGGTGGCATGAGATGGAGCATTTACCCTTTGGGGCTCTCAGGACCGAGTCATCCAGGGATGCTGCAGGTGATGGTCGGGCTCCACTGGCTGACCTCTGTGGAGACCCAAGGTCTAACGCCTGAAAAGTCAAAGACTGGCACACATCAGAGGGCCCACGCTGCAACATCAGGGCTGTGGGCGCACTGCCAGACGATTCCGCGCCTGGCGCAGTACCTGCGGCGCTCGCAGCTGGCTCTGTGCAGGGTAGATGTCCTTCCACCTTTGTGATCGCTGAAGCGTGCATGGTAGTTGAGGAATACCAATGAACAGTTACTTCCATTAAAAGCCTACATATTTGGTGTAGTGTGAAGGAGGAAATACACCTTAGCGTATCCAGCTTTACTAATCCTTAACAAACAGAAATAAAAAGGGGGAAAGTGTAACATTCTTTTGACTGCACATTAAAAAAAATAAACAATAAAAAACCTCTAAAAGTGAATATATGCCTACTGCAAGGAATTGAGGTGAAAAGGGAGGTCTTATCATCCCTGTTCCCCCAGGATCTCTTAGAGCGTGTGTTTCTGTGGTGGTTGGCTTGTGGTTTCGTTGTTCACTACAGTTTCCCAGAGCCCTATATTTTACTGAAACATAAGTACAGGCCCACCAATTCACTGACAAGCTGATCTATTGGCTCTAGGACACTGAGGGGAATTATGCTCCTGCCGCCCTGATGCTCTCCTTTGTTTAGAAAAAGAAGAGAGAAAGAGAGAGAGAGAAAAAAAAATCCTCAATCGTTTAGTACAAGTCATTTTACATGCTGGGATAATGAAGTATAAAAATGCCTTCAAAGGACTGATTTCCTACTTTTAACTCACTACCAGCCGAGCTCTTTGTGAGGCCCTCTGGAACATGCATTCCCAGCCCCACTCAAACAAAAGAGCTGCGAATTCATTAAACTATTTAATTATGCCTTTTTATTTTTCTCCATTAGCAAGCCCTGCCAGTACAAAGTAAATAAAGCCACCATGGTCTTTCCCCAGCAGACATACTGACTGTTTTTATTCTTTATTCAGTTTACAATATAAAGGGCTATTTTTCCCCCTCCTCCTATTCTTGGCTAGTTTCCTAATACAAGCCCTACAAACAGAAGCATCCAACTGTACATGCAATGCATGGAACTAGAGAGCAGCAGCAGCACTCAGCATTGCAAGCACATACCCTAGACAGCTTTCAAAGTACCAGCAGCCAACGGCAGCCAAACAGCACTTTACAGCCAGGCGCGGAAAAGATATTAGCTTTTTTTTTTATACTCTAGTAAATTTGCTTTTTACATCTATTTCTTTTCAGAAGAGCTTGTTATTGAGCTTACTGTCCACAAATTCCATTGATCTCAGGCTGTGACTCAATCCATATGCTCACGCTTTGACACCAGCACAGCAAGCAAGCGATACAAATCCTGTTCAGGCTACAAACTTATTGATTTTATAGATTTCCCCCAAAGTTGTGATAATGATATATCATTGTTAAATTTGGTAGAACAAACTGCTTTCCCAATCTGTCAATGCGAGCATGAAAACCAATTCACAGCCTTGTTTAGAAGGCTTTCCCTTCAGAAGAATAACTACTGCTAGCGGAAGCAGATCACCAATACCCAGCCGCTGGCACAGGCTTGATGGATGTTACCTTTCCAGCTGCCCTTTCCTGACCTGTAGCATGCTGGGTTCCCAGACTTGCCTCCTGGTTATGAGAACCACCCTTAGTTTTCAGCAGCATTTTTCAAATCCATTATTTAAAACTTGCCGTATATGTAAACCATAATAATAGCCTTTGAACATATTTCCTTTAAATATTTTAGATGCATTAAGACAACAAGAAAATTATTGATTTTTAACAAATCATTTTTGTTGTTCTATTCCTACACTCACAGAAATGACGAAGCTATGCTTTTCCCTTCCATGGGAGGGAGACAGAATACTGATTTAAAGAGGAGCACTTCCTGCATCGTCACAGCTTCTCGATCTAGTAACAGTGGGAACAATGAAACATGCCACTTCATAACGAATGGCCTCTGCTGTGAAACACAGTTGGGCATTTTCCTCATGGCTTCCCACTGCCAAAGCAGAAACTTGATCTGACTTTCATCTCCTAACCAACAAGAGGCTTCCATTCCAGAGGTATTAGAAAAAAGAAACTCAAGCTGTTTCTCAGGTTCTGAGAACACAACATAAGAAGTTCATCAGTCCTTATGTGCTCATCATACCACAAAAAATGTCTGCATGGTGCAGAAGATGCACAGAAACTGTAAACAGCTGTTGTGTTTTTAACAAACCATGAAATAGCTCCAACAAAATGGTTTAGTGGAATTACAATGTATGCTTTCATTCACACATTCTCCTCAACTCCGAAGCAATTATTAGCACTCCAAAAAGAGAATTCATGAACAAAAAAACTTGCCAAAGAAACTGAAACCAAGAGTCAAGAATTACAGTGTTAGAAAACAAAGATTAGGAAATCAATGTGAATAAGTAACACCTCTCCAATACTTTCTCTTTCCCATCATGGCCTGTCTGTTATTTTTCCTTATTCCCTCAATGTACCCACCCCTCCTTAGCACAGGAAAAGCAGCTCATCTCATCTGACATCATGCCATCAGTTCAACACACACCACTGTGAGAGTTTTCTTAGGCTCTTCCAAAGTCTTGCTAGTGATAGCTCCACACATCTGCCAATCCATCCCGAAGCTGTGTTCCTGGGACAACACCTCAGATACATTTTTGAAGAGGTGAATGTCTCCCACCAATGCCTCTCCCTTCACTTTTGATTTAATTCAAGGTGATAGATGCTGAACTCTTACCTGCTGTGGCTTTTTTTTTTTTTTTTTTTTTTTTTGAACTTTCTGAATGCCCTTTCCAAATATGTCTTTCTGAAAAGTCTTTCTGAACTTCAGGGCACTTTACATTTGAGTATGTGCCTGCAGTATCTCTTGCCTATCTTCCAACTACAAAAAGGAACAATTTTAATATACTTCTCATTTGTCTATGGTATTTTTGCTGTTTTTCTCACTTAAACTCACTTTAAGTACTTAAATTCACTTGAAGTACTATCAATAACAGACTAAGCATTCAAATATTTTTTGTTTGAATAAAGTGAAGACCTTAACAAAGACAAGTGTTATTTCTGATTTCACTTTTATGATTGGAGAGCTGAGACTCGGTGAAATTGTAGGACTTGCCAACGGTCTCACGAAACCTGTGATAACGTAACACCGGGTAATGAAGATCTTCATTCCCAATGTTGTGATCTAACTACCAAACTTGTATCTTCTCTTCTTAAAGATATTCACAAAAGGAAATGCCCTCATGATGAAAAGCAAGCACACTGCAGGATCTACTACTAGTGGTCATCTGACCTCTCTCAGAGGAAGAGCGAGCACTCACAAGAAAACCATCTTATTTAGTTATCCTCCTACTTCCTCACCATTCCTTCTGTCAAGCTCTGCATCTTCCTGGAGTGTCTGTGATTCTCATATCCTCTATTATTCCTTGTTTACAAGGCAAATAATGGCATTTCCCCAATCAATCTGAGCAACACTAAAGGCATCACATGCTCCTCTACCCTGTTTCAGATTACCTTTCACACCACATGATATATAATTTATATGACTCCACAACAGGAAAAAATCTGTTTGCGATACTCTGTGGAATTCCCGCTCAGGGTAACACAACATTTGTGCGGATTAACAGAACCTCGTGGTTCTAGACGATTAGAGGAGAACTGCCATCAGAAAAAATTAAATAGGTGAGTCTGAATGTATAAACAGACTCTAAAGTCATTCAAAGAATACGATATAATTCTGAAAATTATCTTAATTCCATCTTTGTCCCCTCAGAATTGACATATTTGGACAATTCACAGAATCTTAGCCTCAAATTAACATTTCTTGAAAAATAAGTCTTTCCTTTCTTGCATCCCATTCTCACTTTCCTTTCCACCCCCGTCAAAAAAAAAAAAAAAAGAAAAGAAAAGAAAAAAAAGCCCTTCCTGATAATTGCACTGGTCCAAATGTGCAGGGGCTTTCATACAGAATGATGGCTTCCCTTGTCTCCTGCATTTGTTCATCTCCTTTGGGAGGAGCAATTTACAGAAAGCATTATCGATTTTTGCCATAATAGGTACAGAGATGCCTCACTGTCCCTGCTCAGCCAGCTCACTCTCTGCATCACAACTGTCAGGCCAGTTTGTGAAGCCCGTCATTATTTTTTTTCAAGTAAATCCATCACAGGAGTGGGGGAAAAGTGATGAAAATAAAATTATTTTCACCTTGCCATAAAAAAGAATGGCCATGTTCCCTAACAGAAATAAGTGCAAATGCTGTCAACTAAGAGAGCGGAAGGGAAATTCAAAGCAACTAAAAGCGGGCTGGGGGGAGGAAGGAAAGGGAGGAGGGAGTGCGAGGAGGCATGGCAGTAGCTAATTTACTTTGAACACATTCTGGAATTTTCCTGTTAAAGCCACTATTTACAACTCTTCCAGTTGTTCTCCATGTTCTCATTTTTCTGGAAGTGTTGAAATCTATACTTTATACAGGTATTTTCTTTGGCTTTTAGGGGGTTGAGGAGATTGTGGGTTTTGTGATGCCGTTATTAAATATTATTGGTCTGCAGGATGAAATCTGCCTTTAAACCTCCCTCTGAATACAGACCACCCACCCGCTGCAGAGATTACCCACTGCACTCTGCTCCTTTGTGCACAGAACGGTTTGGGGTTTTTCTCCCACTCCCCGTTCACCAGGGGCAGGCTGAGGCCACTAAACTCATTCTGTTGCTGATCAGCATGTGAATGTTGAGGGACACTTACTTCAAATATTTCTGAAACTAAAAAAGCCTTTTAGAAATTGCATCTAAAAACAAACAATTCCCCCCCGCCCCTCAATTGCATTACTGACTCTCAGACAAGTCTTTTGGTATTCATCCCTGCTCCTTGATTAGTTTTTGCTGTACCCTTCATGTTGGTCACTTATCTCACATCTTGAAGGTCACAGTCTGTAGTACCCTATTCCAGCGGCCCTGGGTTGTTTTTTATTCCTGAAGACAGCCTTGTTTTGGGCTCAGAAGGTTTAATCCAAGAATTGGCTCTGGATCTAATTCCCAGATCCTCAGTTCATTAGCCATGAAAAGTGATAGCTGCTTAAGATTTTTATGAGACATTGTTCCAAAAGCGGACCACAGAAACTGCACAATTACCCAGCGCGTTGTATAAAGCCCTGGCTGCCTTTGGCACTGACACAAGGAGCTTGATAGCAATCAAACAGCTTAATGAAAAGCAGCAAGTTTGCTCTTGGTAAGGAGCGAGGAATCTGTGAAGTTTGTTTCCAAGTGGTGCTTTCTATAAGGACACTTGTTAGAATAAAATTTAAATCGTCGTACCCCTGCTTCAGGAGGGCTGGCACTGGAGGCTACACAAGTTGTCTTTTTGACCCTCTCACACAAGCACTTGCAAACATCCGCCATTCAAAGCTCATCTGTCTCGTCCCTCTAGACTCTCCGGCAGATCTAGATATTAATGTTGAGCCGGCCATCCATAGCAATTAGGCCAGGCAAATTGTGAGAAAAGAGCCAGACAGCTGTACAGAAACAGCAGAGGATTTCTTTCAGTCAGGGTGTAGCAAAACCACAACAACCGGTCCCACGTCCAAGTAATTACAAGGATGTGATGCAGGCCTACAGAATGCCAGAGGTTTAGAAGCAAAGTGGACACTCCACTGCGTGCTGGATTAAGGCCGACCGCAGCCAGACCCAGTCCAGCTAAAGCACTTCCAACCACGTGCGGGCTCCGCCAACCGCCCCCAGCCGGGTCGCCTCCCCCTGCCCTTCCCCGGGGGCTCGGGCCGCTGCCAAAGTGGAGCGCAGCAGGCAGCCGGGCTCCCTCCAGCATCAGGCCCCAGGTCCCGGCATCCCGCCATCACCCCCACCCCATAGCTCGCGTCTTAGGGCAGCAGGACACCCACGCGCACGAAGCGGCTGCGGGCTCTGCTCGAGCTGATGCCCAGGGCATTGGGCACGACCCCACCGCCCTGGGAACCTGAGCGAGCAGGAGGTGCGCCCGGCCTGAACGCCCCACAGGGAGGCTCAGCGCAGAGCTAGCTGAAGGTCTCACCTCACGTTACTCCACAGCAGCTGCCCCGTACCAGCGTTTTCGGACTTCCCCATGCCCGGGAACCATGGAAGAGCCAGCAGCAGGGGCTCCGTACTGCATTGCTCATTAATTTTTGTCGTTACACTGATTGCCTTCTGTGTTCTGTAAACATTTCTGATCCAATCCTCATTAGACGTATTTACGTAGAAAGCTGTATCTTAAAAAGTAAATTATACATAAAATGACGAGTCAGGTTTTTCTCAGTATACGCCTATCAACATAAGCCAACACCACAGCTTACAGTTAGCAAACAGTAACTTTCATGGGAATATTTCCATCGGAAAGGTCAGACCCGGGGGTGGCAGCAGGCACTACAGGCACGCAGGGGCTGCGCTGGGTGTCCTCCCGTCCTCCACAGCGCAGACCCCTGCTGTGGCCTGACACCGAGCCTGCTTCAGGCAGCACACGAGCTTTTTGTGTGCCTGAAGTAGCTATAGAAAATCAAAGACATCCTTGGTTTCTCACTAGAAAGCAAAAAATAAACTTTGTAATATAGATCAAGCATATAAAGAAATTTTAGCTCATTTATTAAATGTAGAGAACAGCTATTACTGCTATTTATCTAATACACTCTGCTGTGCACACAACAGGCCCAATTTCAATAGCAGGGTAATTCTGTCAATGAATTACCATCCTAAGGGAAAAATTACTTTAAATTAGTTTAGTTTGTTCTTTTGCTCTAACAAGTACATTCTAGATTGTAATTGTTTTTAAATCTCTTCTCTTTGGTACATACGCACTCAGCGCTGTGTCAGAGCAGGTGGCTACCTTATGCCTCTCTCACTTAGCCAACATTGCACTCCACTTAATTCATACATATGTTCAGACACATGCATACACACCCATAACAGATGTATGCACAAGCACACAGACACATATGTGGTTGCTGTTTAATATAACAAGTACAGTAAAAACATTAGGACTGGGAAAATTTGGAAAACAGCCTGCAGAAAAATAACTTTCATTTTACTTTTTAATTTTAAGCTATATTAAATTAACCATTATCACAAGAGAATTATGTGCTGAAACCAGACAAGTTCAAGTGTTTGACACCCCCGTGTTTACATTTTGGAACAATTTTTTTTTATTATTTCATGTGTGTAATATTGGCAAACCACCCCTCTGTCTTCAAGTTTGGAAAACGCTGATAACATGAAGTGTGGCTTCACTCAAAAATCCCTGCAGAAATGGCAACTTATGCAAAGATTCTCTCCTTGTGTGTAAATGAGGTCAAATAACTTTAGTGACAAACATCTGTTTACCAATTTTTAGCAATTCAGGGTCAATACAGATAATAGTAAGTGAGCAGTGGCATATTACTTCACATCAAATACCCCACAGTTTACTGAGCCCTAATCAGTTTTGACCAGTGTAAATCCACTGAAACTAGTATGGACACTGTGGAAACCAGCAAGTACCCAATTAACCTTTGCAAGGGTAACAATGCTTGAACTGCTGAAAAAAAGTAAAAGTAGAAAAGAAATCTGATTCTAAGGACATGCCTAAGTCAGAATTGACAGATAAAACTAGAGGTGATCTACCTGTCCCCATGCGAATGTCTGCAACCGATGCACTGAAAGTCATTTAAATCAGGCATACTGCTTACCATATTCCAAAAATGCTCACAGGAAAATTGGCTAAAGCACATTTTTATTAAGTGCTTGGAGTTGTCTGATGAGACCAATGCTTCTAGGCAGAAAGAGAACAGTTCGGAAGCACCACGGTGCGCGTCCCCATGCTAGAGATCTCGACACAGCCCCTGCTCTGCGCATGGGCAGTGCCTGAGCATTTCTCCCCTTCATTTCCTGGGGGTGACATTTGCTTTGGCTGGACAGTAATTGCTGGGATCACCTATATTTTTATTTTTTATTTTTTTATTTAAAAATAAAAAAGAGGGAGCAGAATTTGTTTCCCACATGTTCTACTACACTTAGTTTTGTGAGAAACGTGAACCTAACTGTTGGTCAACCCTGTATTTTAAGACACCTTTGTTTTCATGTTTGTTGAAGCCTGACAAGTTCATGCTACAATTCTGAGCTACCTTTTAAGCATGCTGTTAACATTAAACAAACAACGTAATGAGAAATGAAGAGAACTGCTCATCTTACAAGAGTTAAATGGAACTGGAAGTGTAATTTAAATGAATATTTAAACGTGCACATGAGGCAAGTGATGCACTCTCCTCACAGATAAAAATCTAAGCATTGAATTTATTTGGTTTTGGTGGCCCATGGAGAAAAAGTTGGAGAAATAGTGCAAGAATTTTTTTTTTTTCTTTTTGATGGAATTAAAATAGGAAGGGAGTATATAAGAAAGTGGGTTATTTGTGGAAAAACACTCTGTCTTGAACACTGGGGTAGAAATGAAGTCTGCTGCGCTTTCTTTGTGTTCAGCCTCTGGCTGTCCAGCTGGTAACCAGATCATGTGGAACACAGGCCTCTGAAAGGTGGAAAAAGATCTGAAATATGAAGCACTGCTGTTTTACTGCTAATTCAATAGGAAAAAAAACCTATAAAATATTAAAGAAAGTATTTAAAAATATATTAAACACAATTTGTACCATAATAGCTTAACCTGACATCAAAATGCAGCTTACAGCTAGTTTGTCCCGAGTTTCATAGTGTGGGTAACAGAGTAACGGGCAGAATGTTCCATACAGCCTCCAGCGTTTGACAAAATAGGATTTGGGCTTCGTTAAAACAAATTCCAGGTGGAAAATTGGGCATGCTGATAAAAGCAGTGCAGGAAAGAGTGTTAGCTCTGATAGGGTAGGATGGGTATTGAATTCACTCTTAACATTACCAGACTTAATTAAAGAGGTTGACCTGAGGACCCCAAACAGTGACAAGCTAAGATAGCCATTTCTGGTACAACGTGGTGATACTAAAGTTAATTCTTTTTAATATGACTCAAACTGGAATGTATATAGAATATCCTAATTCAGGGGAGAAGCATGGAGTGCTTACTGCATCAGGGCTTACCGAGTAAAACAAAGAATGCACAGATTCAGGTAATGCATAAGTGTTAATGTATATGAATGTAGACCAGCTATCTCATTCAATATTAATTTTTTTAATCAGAATGTTTATGACTTTCTGTAGTCATAAACATCATCATCTCTCCAATTTTTCTTCTTAATCAGAAAAAGCCCAAAAGGACAGTATAAGTACTTAGGAACGTCCCTAGGTTCTTGAACCTGCGTGCATGGCGGCCTATGGCTCCGTGTTAACTCCCAGTCAGCAGTTATGCTTGCAACCATTTTGTTCTTGAAACAAAAAGGGCTTAATTTAATAGTCACTGTAAAGACAAGCTCTTCTCTGATTAATTTCATGGCCTGAATTCCAGTCCTGCACCCACTGATGCCTGTGTTTGAAGTTGGTACCCACTGCCCCATCCTGCCTTCCACTCTCGTCTATTACCTTGTTCACGAAAGCTACCAAGCTGCACAAAACAAGTCAGCTCCACGTTAAAGAGGGAACATTCCTTAAGGAAGATTCACGCAGAGGAAGTGACTTGCGCGAGAGGGAGAAGCCGCAGGTGACAGTAGGCCACCATTGCCAGTGCCCGTCCCTCAGCCCCGCAGAAGAGCGAGTGCCGCGATGGCCGTGCTCAGACACCAGCAGCGCTGTCACCCTGTGCTCGTAATCCGGGCTCAGACAGGATGCTTCTCCTCTGCTTGCACGTCACCTACCTGGAGGCCGGGCAGGTGGGGTGAGAGCAGGGCCCAGCCGCCACCGTGACTTGTGCCCTGTCCTGCACGGGCCGAGCTACCACCATGGGCGAGCTTTCCAGAAAGGCAGGAGATGTTCAGCCTCAAACGTGCAGCTTGCCGCCCTCCACCCTCGCAGATCTGACCCTCTGGCTGCACTCCAGCCGCAACAAAATCGCACAAAACCTGCTGGTGCCATATGAAGCGAAGGAACGCATTACCTACACTTCCCGTTTTGTTCTTCACCCTCTGCTTTCCAGACAGAGAACGAGAAGGCAGTCCAGCATTGCAGCAGGGTAAAGCTAAACACGGCGGTTTCGGACACGAGCGGAGGTGCCCAGGGAAGCGGCTGATGGATGACTCCGAGAGAAACGCAGGCAGGAATTAACAGGGGGCCGGGAGCACCGCGCCACGGTAGCGTCGTGTCGGGGGGCAGCTCCCCGCTGCGCTCTGCCTCCATCCGGCTCCCGCGGCTTGAGAACGTGCCGCCTCTCCTCTGAGGTGTAAACGCAAAACTAACTTCCAGAGCAAACTGCTGTGTGCCCTCACCTTTACCGCCACCTTCCACATCCCTCATCACACATCTCCATGGAGGAGTTCCTCATGCATCAGGAAATTTTATTTCACCAAAATAAAACAAAGATATATTTAAAACTTTGGAAGTCATAGAACTTACAACATCTGCAAAAGTTAGGATGTAAAAAAAATAAAAAACACTATTTTCCCCCTTTGGTAACTTTCTTGTTCACCAAGACAGGCCCCAATCAAAATCCATAAAAAGAATTTTTGAACAAAAACATATTAAGCCTAAAAAAAACATCTGGTCAATTAAATCTACAATTAAAGAAAAAGTGTAATAAAAGTTTACTTCTTTTGAAGAATAAAGATGTATTTGTAAAAGCTTTATATACAACACTGACATTAAGGTACAAGTCTAAACTAAACCTCACTTCAGATGCAAGATCGAGTCGAAACAAGCAACAAATGAAAGTCAGCCTCTTAACTGTGCACCCCCTCATCATTAAAAAGAGCTTCCCATCAGCCATGAAAAGACTAAAATGAGTAACACTAGAGGTGAATTCAATGCAATTTCTTATGAGAATATCCATTCTGCTGCATAGAAAACACCCCAAATTGCCAGCTTTGCTCTGGTGGGCCGCCTTAAAACCTGTGGTTTTGGGGTACAGCATAAGAACAAGGCCTTGTCATACAAGCTTAATAACGTGCCCAGATCTCCCTGGTGATTGCTCCGATATATAAGACAAATACTATGGAAGCTGTATTTCTCTGCTCTCTCTAAATTACTGTAACAAATAAGAAGGGAACATAGAAATGGCTGTGCTGGGTCTGACCAAACGTCCCCTTAGTCCCATGTTCAGCATCCAGCCGTCATCACCAGCAGGTACCCAGGGAGGAGCATGAAAACAGAGCCGGCGTACAGCGATGCTTCCCTCGAACGCCCTCCCAGGCTGCGGCGGCGTGCGGCTCAGGGACCCCCGAGCAGAAGGGGCACGTTTGTCTTTCACATCTCCTGATGGATTTCTCTTTCCATGCACTTGTCCAGCCTCCCCTTACACCTATGTAACCTCACTTATAGTATCCATCATAGCTGACGGGGGCAAAGAGGAAACTTTCACAATACATTCTATACTCTGCCTTCTTTTACAGCGTGACTGAGCCAGCTGTTGCTTTGAAAGGACAGAGCATGTCTTACCGAAGATGACTAATCAATGCGATGTATTAGTGCCAACTCATCTTAAACCCAGACTCACATTTTCATTTCAGTGAGAATCACTCATTTGTGAGCACACTTTATTCCTGAAGTGACTGTCTGTTGCGGTCTCACTTTCCAAGGGTTTGTTCTCTTTAGTGAATTTTGTGCATAGTTTAACACTTTATGAGTTTTCCAGTGCCTTTCTTCAGGAATCTGGTGTGATGTCAGCTAGAATTGCTATTTAACTCTATGATTTCCCTTCTCCACTGTTAAGAAATAATATATCAGGAACTGTTTTTTTGTTTTTCTTTGTGTTTTTTTTTTTTTTTTTTTTTTTTTTTTTTTTTTTTTTTAAAGTCAACCCCCCCCCCCCCCCCCCCCCCCCCCCCCCAAAAAAAAAATCCAATCTGGTACCTCCACTTCTTCCCAGTTGTGCCCTTGGATAAGGGTTGGGCTCTCCCTGATTCAGGAATGTAGTTTCACTATTAGCATTGTTTATATGTATGTTACTTCTCTACAGAACCTAACAAATGCAGCCTCCTATTTGCCTTTTTTTCCCCCCTTACATTCTCTGCCTAAACACTATGTACTTACACTTATTCACAGTCTTTAAAACTGTGTTTGCTTGTTATGTTTAAGAAAATCTATTTGAGTGCAGCTACTGCAGACCCCTCTCCTCAGCACGTGTAGCAGGTAAGACTGATTCATTTGCTCCCGTTATGCGAGATCCCAAGATAGGCACTCCATCACATTTTAAAAATGAAATGAAGTGCTCTTCAGCACCACGTTTGTTTGGTTAAAGGATCCATAGCCGTTGCTGTGTTCACCTTGCTTACAATAAGTAGAGCCAAAGACCTGATTGTGCAAAGAATCCAACTAAAAACAGTTAAAGAAATACTGCAATCTATATATGTTGACCTCTGTTGGCAAGGGACAAAAGCATTTTTCACAACTATGGAAAGAGCGTGTTCTGTTCCACCTCAAATACTTACTGCCCACGCTTATGTTTGATATTGCATGTTTATTATTATGACAGTTATATTGTGGCATCATCTGCAAGTTCTGTACCAATAGAAGAAATGACAGTAACTGCCTTAAAGATCTAAAAAGTTAAATGTCAAGCTGTGGAAGTGGATAAAATTAGTAAGTGGGGCTGGAGAGGCGGCAGGGTAGAGCGTGTACTAACCATAGCTGGATATGAACAACCCCCAGCAAATGAGCTGCGTTGCTCACAGCTTGCTCTGCCATTACCAAGCTGCAGTCTTCAGTACGCAGAGATGGTTTTTTAGGAGATGTGAAAGAAGGGAGGGCAGCAGCTTTGGGGACTGAGTGCTTTTCTCACTCTTTAGTGACAGTATGGGAGAAAGTGCAAAAATACTCATCAGAAAAGCAAGTAATCAGAGAGGATAAGAATGAGGGCAGGCATCCAGACAAAACCAGGATGGAGAAGTAAGCTTGGCAAAAGTATAGCAGGATTGACAGTTTTTGTTGAATTAGAACAGTTAAGTTGGAAGGGACCTACTAAGATCATCAACTGACTGCCCATCTGGGATTTCCTAGACTATACAGAGGATAATCTGATAACCCTTCTCTCATACCTATGTGAAAACGTCTGCAGACCCCAAATTCCTCTGTGGAACTAGCATGACATGCAGTGCATCAGTCCACTTCTCGTAAAAGCCTGAACCGTCAGCCTTAGGGCGTTATGGATTGTCCTAATCTCATCTGAGACAAGTACAAAATACACATCTGACTTTTTCTTCTTTTAAATTAACCGACTGATGCAAAGAGAAGGATTCACGGTATTGGTCAAACCTTCATAACTGCTGTTTCATCTCCTGCTAGGTTTCACTCCTGCTCTTCAAAAACACAGGATAAGGTTATGAATGGGTTATTTCCTGTTGCTTGTGTATCTACTGTGCAAACCCCTGATATTGAATGGTATGAACTTCTATTTAATGCTACTTTGAAACTGCTTTCTTTTCCAGAAATAACAAGTACTTTCCTGAGACCATATATGCAGAGTCACTGGCTGCATTGTGTAACAGAAAGACAACAGGTATGTTACAATTTCCACTCTTGGCTCCCCCAGCACTCATCTTTCTCTGGGTCCTGGATGTGCTAAGCCATGGCAAAAGAGGCTTCCAACCTCCACTGCCTCCGAGGCAGCAGGACAGCTATCGTTGTAGTGATATGCCCATCTTAGTCAAAGGAATCATACAAAGCCTGACTTGCTGTCTTCAGTTGCTGTTCATTTATATTTAAAACCTTTTCTTCTCATCCAAGGATGACAGTACATGTCTCATTGCTATCCAGGGACAAAAGGCTGCTATTTTGTGCTACATAGACTTCACTCTCAATACTCTGCCAACCAAACAACCAAAAAATGCAGGAAAGTCCATAAAAATGCTCAGCTTATTGTCCTACCAAGATAATGGAGTCAGAGGACTCTTCCACTAGGAATTTCACTGTGTTAGTGGGAAATGCTGGGGACAGCCACGATAAAGAGCTACGAATGCTGCCCTTATCCAGGACCACCAACCTCCACAGTAGCAAAGCACAGGAAACCAGCAGGCAAACGTACTCCATGGCTACAGATATTTACACAACTGCTTCAGAAAGTACCTAGGAAAAAATTGAGCAACTTGGCCTTTCAGCTTTTGGAATGCCAAGCCAGAAAGAACTTCAAGTGCACTTAGCACAGAAAAGCCTTGTGGCAGGTCAGGGTGCCACAGGGAGCGTGGTCCAACTTCACACTGCAAGCCAGCCCAAAGAGAGCCAGCTCACCATCAGTGCCACCACACCTTTTGTCTTCTTAAAAAGGCAGAATGAGACCTGAAGCAAGATGCCCCAGATGAATCTGCAAGAAAGAGGAAGAGCAGACCTCCAGCCCCTGAGCCAACCTACCCCTCTGCCACCATAGTCAAGGCAAAATCCACCTCTCGCTATAGGTGTCGCTGTGGTCCTATCCAGAGCACCTGGAATATTGCACATCTGTGTGCAATCGGGAGCAAGGGAAGAAGAATGAACACTTGAAAATTAATGATGTCAGCCTGTCTTCATATATCAAGCTAATTTGAAAGGGCTTTAATTTTCTTAAGGGATAAAAAAAGGTTTCTTTGCTAGATTAAACTTGCAATTGTCATTCATATATTGTTTATAAGGTACTCATCTCCTCACTCTGTATTTTTTTGTTTTTGATTTTGTATACTAGTTAGCAGTGAAGACTTGTCTGCGTGTATCAGAAGGAATAAAGAGAGAAATGTCCTTAACTGTCAGTTTTAATAAGAGGAGTCAACATGCCTCTATTCAGGTTAAATATTGCCCTGTCACATTTCAATAGAGTCAACAGATTTTTTAAAGAAAAGTCAAAAGCACTGTGTTTGCAAAAAATAATAATAAAAAACCCTACCCCCCACCTCCTTGTCATAGAGTGTCAAAGCCCTTCTTTATTTGGGGGGGGGGTGTGGAGGCAGGACAGAAAATTCCTTTGTAAAATGTGAAAAATTACTAGTCATAATTGGCACTGACATGAAAAAGGTTGGTTTTTTTTGTTAGAAAAACAAAGAAAATCTCTAATTTAATAATCACCTGCAAAGTGTTATTGTGATGGGAACAAAAAACACACAATCAAAGTCATCTCTTTTAAGTAACTATAGTGTTTTTAAGCAATCACTGCACTTTACTGCAGCTCATACACATAAACCGATGATGTGCAAAGTATAACAAGACACTCCAAATTCCTGAAGTAAAGTTTCTCAAATAACAAGTGACAGGCTACACAGAAGAAGAGCAAGAAAGGATCTGTCACGTAAAAAACAGTCACCAAAATGCAGTAAAAGTAGCAGATTCCGCAGCAATCAATATCATAAGAAAATTTGCAAAAGTTGCCTTCCTCTGTTGGGCGAAGTCTGATCTCCCTGACAGCCTGGTACCTCGTGGCCTTCACATGCAAACTCACGCAGGATCCATCCTGCTCAGTCAACACTGGTCTAGTTCTGTGGAGCAAGATGAGATACAAAGAGGACATCTTACGGAAAGGATAGCCTCCCAATGCCTCACCATTTAAAAGTTCTTAATTTACCTCCAGTGACATTGTTGAAAGTCCAAGATCATTATTTGGAACTACTTGTGCTTCACTTCCTTTGTTGAAGAGAAACACCAATTAGAAGCTAGTTCCTGGTCCATGCTGCATAAATTCACAAACACAACTGAATAAAACTTAACAAGAAGGGAATACAGACCTCAGGAATTCACACACAGTGCCAGAACTCGACAGGAAGAGGCTGAGAATGGAACTACTCCTCAGCAGAGTGCTGCAAACCAGTTCCTGATCCAGCAACGTCACCTGCCTTTGCTGCCACCCTCCGCTCTGTGGACACGGAGGGGCAGACGGCTGCAGCTTCCAGCAGCCCCCATGCAGACCCATCCACACCTCAGCCCGCAGCCCCCGATGCTGACGCTGTCCCGAGGAGGACAGCCATTTGGACAAGCTACACGAGACTCGTAAATTCTTAAGCTAGAGGAGAGCCTTCCTTGCACGGGGCAACGACCAGGGTGGCACCGTGTCCTGCATTTAGGAAACATGTGGTATTTGACAGAAATCCTAACATCTGTAAAACTGCTTACATGCAAAATTTCCAAAGCAAAGCTCACATAGGTCAATAATGCCAAAAAAGCCTCTCAGTTCAGGTAACTCAGATCCCTAAAATCCAGGTGGTTCCCAAGATTTTGTTTTACAAGCCATCTGCCAGATGCTTACATTTCATTTCACAGACAGTCTAATTTTCATGAAACAGCTCTAAGATTTATTCAGTGAAACCGAATCCCACTGCATATAAAGCAGGGGCTGAGCAGAAAAGCAGAACGCCGCAGTTCTGTTCATCTCCCCTGCAAAGGCACGCGGCCGGCAGGACGGGGGACATGGTCAGGATGGTTTTTCCATCCTGCTCAGAGTATGCTCCCTTTGGAGCCTGCTTCATTATTTACAAATTCAATAACCAGCGCGCTCCCCTCTGACTTGCCTCCACGCAGGCTGCCTGCCAATAGAAACCCTTTCAGGAAATCCAGCTGGCTAATAAGGCTGGCACTTGGTACAAAAGGCTCTTCCTTTCAGCTGGCATTTGAACACCAGCCCCGCACGGTTTCAGAAACAGCGGAGCAATTGTCCTGCATTGCGCTGCACGCCGGGAGCCCGGGGCGCTCAAAAACACCGACCCGGCAGCGAAGATCACAGTGTGAAGGGGCAAAACAGAATTGTTACGGACTTCTGCAAAAACCTGATACTGGTAAAAAGTAGAATTTCATTTAAAAACTGTAAGAGGAAGCAACACTTTATTAGGCAAAGGCAGCAGTTCGATAACAACAGTTCTGAACTTCCCTGAGGAAAGCACAAACCTTACCATGCTTCCTCAGTACCCAGACTTCTAACTTTAAAAGCAGAACAGTAAATCACTATCATGCATAAAGATTATCAATGAAACACTCTGACAGATCATTTAACAAAAGAACTGTTTTCTCATGAAAATGATTTTTTGAGCTGTCCCTAAACTTATAGAAACTAGCACTAAAAAAAGAGGAACTGACATTTACTGTGAAAACGGTAATTTACCTGAATATGGTGGCATGGTTCAAACACAAGCCATCTTCAAGTTAACAGATCTATCTAGCCATACCCGTATAGGTATCAGATTAATTTGGCAGTCCTGATATTCAAAAAGAGTACTTTATTAGAATACTAATTAAAATTATGATTTTTGTGCTTTACAGCACGCAATGGGTGAAGAACTCAAACCCAGAGTGACTTTGCTTTGAAATGGAACGTTCTTTGCTCCCACTAATTTCTTGGTAAATATTTACCTTTTGAAGGACTCGTGGGCTTTAACAACAGCAACAAATTCTTTCATTCTGCCCTGGCTGTGACACCGCACACAGAAACAGGAGCGAGGCCTGGCCAGAGCACGAGCACACACAGCGAGGAGCTGGCGGCCCAGGCCTGCAGGCCACTGCGGGTCCTCTCCTGCGGCACGGGCTGCTGGCCGGGCTCCTCAGCCCTCGACTGCACGCATTTGTTGCTGCAGAACCAGGCGGCCTGGAACCAGGCAGAAATATCCACGCTGACCTTCTGAACTCAAGAAGTGATGATTTCTAGCACTGTTAGTTTTTTTCCTCTGGCTTTTTGGTTCCTTTTGCACAGCCGGTAGGACCACAACACCCCCACTGCCCACGCAGCCAGTCAGCGCCCAGGGCCCGAGGCCCTTCTCCGCAGCGGGTAAATGCTTCCTTGGTCAGTAATACTTTCAACCCAATCCTGTTTATTGACAACATTTTCTACTCACTGTCAAGCTCTTGCTCAAGTAAAAGATGCTCTCAGCTTTGCATTCTCTACCAATGAAGTAAACTTGGTAGAAATGGAAATGGTTAATCCCTCCCACTCATCAGCTACTGTCTCATGGTGGCGGTGGACGCGTGCATCTCACAACTGAATGTTTCCAGTCGTTACTGAAATTCTGACCTGATGTCACAGGAAGTTAATTTTCCTTGGCAGTTCACTTTTAAATTTAGCCTTTCGTATGCTTTTCTAAAGCAGGCGTTGTTAGTGTGACTTCATATAAACAGACAAGTATTTCATAAATTAATCTTTGTAAGACAGGCTTCATTAATCTGTAAAAGACTCTAGTTGTACATTAACCCAAAGGGCATAACACTGAAATCCTGTGATGTGTTCTGACGTACAAAAGTAGCTCCAAATTTGCAGTCATTATCCAAATAAGCCTCTTGATAAGTCAAAAGCAATCGTATACTTGGTTTGTGAAAAAAATTGCAAAGAAATTTCACTAAATTGTTATCTTTACATGTAAGGTACATTTAATTGTAAAGCTTCATATAAAGGGGTGTTTAATCATGGTTTCAGATATTTTTGCTCAATATACTTAGGCATTATAACATATCTAGCAAAGTCCACACTGACAACTGCTGGACCCAAAAAACATTTAGCACTTTGTTCAGAAAATCTTCCAAAACCACTTCTTCAGCAATTAAAACACATAGTGCTCACCACTCGCAAAGGTTCTCTCTTTAGTCCTTTCACTTTTATTATGCTTACTATTTTTATTATATATTTTATTATAATTTATTATTTTATATATTTATTATTTATTATCTTAACTTATGCCGTTGTTCTCTTATGCTGATACATACAGAGAACTTTCTGGAGTTTGCATGGAGATGAGTTGTTTGTGGATGTGTATTTTTTCAGTACTAAGATGAAAAATAGCAGAAAATAGCCCAGAATTCCTCTTAACATTTATTAAAACCCTTATTTATAGGCGTGTTTTTGAGCACACACAGACTGTTTACAAGCAAAGGTACCTGCATAAGCAATTTCCTAATTTGCATCTGCAGCCATAACGTTTTGGCATGCAGCTGAGTACCTTCATTCTTCTTCTAGGTGCACTTATGAAAGTCCCATGAAAACCTGCACCTGAATATCTAAGAGACTTCTCTGTTTCTAGCAAAGCTGGGAGCATTTTTCTTTCAGTGACAGCATTGTTTTCATTAAGCACAGCCATTTTTCCTTTTTTCTTTTCTTTTTTTCTTTTTTCCTCCCTGGGTATGTAACATTTTCAACTTTGGAACAGTACATTTCACTCTAGCAGGAATCCAAAATGCTTTAGCAGGAACAAAACTCTTAAGAGATTACTGCCCAGCACACCCTGGATTAAATCTCACAATTAGGAACTCAATTTGCATTCTCAAAGTGGAATTCATTGTTACAACTACAACTGCAGTTGACACAGTAGAATAAGCTATTGTTGAAGTAATTCCTGCAAAAGGTCATAGACTTAAACCCTTCAATTTTTCCTGACAACCTCTCAGAAAGGAACAGCATAGTTGCTCTGTGGCCAAATAAGCCACACTGACCACCTCACTTGCTTCCACTGGCAGTGTGGGCAATTATCACCCACCACAGACCCTCCTGGTTATAAAATATGCTCGGGGACATTTGAGACCCCTCCACATCACACTCCTGAGAACATGCCACCCTTGCCAGCTGAGGATCAGCATAGAACAGTCCTGCCCTGGGGAACAGGTGGGCATTGCGGTGGGGAAGGGGCACAGGTGGGCCACCAAGGCACTGGGATGCTGAGGGTGCAGAAGGGCTGTGGCAGAGGGGTGCTGCACGGCACTGACTGCTAGCCCATGGCTCAGCCAAGTTTCCATCTCTGCTAGAGCATCTCCAGGGAGGGAAAAGAGAAGGTGGCTTGCCAGAAGGAGGAATTTCCCCAGGCTGAGATGATGTTATGACCTACGTTTTTTTCTATGTGGATTGTCTCTGTTTATGTTTATGTGTTAATCCCTGCTTGAGGAGTTTTCCATACACGTTGCCATGTCCGATCTCCATCTGGAAGGGGTGAGCCACCTGCAGTGAGGATTCCCACCATCGTCTCGCAGTGGATTCATAAGGCATCCTATCTCCAAAGTGACTATGTATTTCATTTCATTATACCAACCCCACTGCTGTTGTTACACAGTCTAATAAACTTTAGGAGTGTAGAGTTACTCAACTGAACATTATGTTAGTCTTAACATTATCCAGAGGAAGGATTGTCAGATTCATAAATTATTTTATCACTGAAGAGTGAAAGAGAGGGGAACCTCCTAGTTATGATTTTACTATAAATATCTCTCTTGTGGAGAAGATGCAGGCTCAACAGAATTCTGCTTTTAAATTGCTCCTAAGAATTACCTATAATTCTTCCCCCCGCCCTTTTTAATCATACTAAATATGGTCATGGAGCAGAGTGGGAAGTGTACAGTCCATACAGCATAAGCAATAATTCCTTTCTATTCTGCTGGGCTTTGTGTCACACAGAAGGCATAATGTCTTATTGATGAGCTGATATTAAGCTATTTTTACAGTGTCAGAACACAGTAACTCCTTTTCACAGACTTTTCTTTGCAATTTTGGCCAGGAAAAAATCTCTGTGAGGAAACCAGCTATATAACATGCTGTTGCTGCGTGTATGCTAGTAATATACAACAGGCTAACTCTGCCACAGAGCATTCGGAGTCTAAATTCCTTCAAAAGACAAGAAAGCACTGTATATACTGGACCCTCAGCCCAGATCCTATCCAAAACTTCTGTCTCAAAAATAGGCTTATATTTTTTAACACTTCTGAAATGATACATGCTGCATTTTACATACTTTTTTAATTATCATTTAAAGATTGCTGGTCTGTCTTTTCCTGATGGGTTAATATAAAATTCACTTTTGTGGCAAATGTATGCTAGATCTGTGGATACTGTTCTGACTGATACAACCAATCTTTTTTTTTAGTGCAGTTGCTGAGTATCTTTAGTGCTGTTACCACTGAGTAAATATCTCATTGTCTTTTGGCCATGAAATATAAAAGTGTTTTCATGAGTATGTTTTCTCCGCGCTCCCCCCAAAATATCTGGCTAACCTTGTGAATACAGTTATTTGATGACGATGTTCAGTTGCTTATTCTTCTGCGGTGAGACAAAATGTCCTCCAGGACCTCAATACTTGACACATCACAGAAAGACGCAGAAGCATTCGGCACCTCCCCTGCACAGGCGCTACCGCAGCATGAGGAACAACCTATGTTTTGTCGCAATCTGCTTCTGCAGCAGGTAGAAGATGCCATTGCAAATCAGTACTTTACAGATTTAAGATAGATTCCCTTCTCTACACAGACTCTGCTTAGACTGGACTTTTTCCTCTAATGGGTTAAAAAAATTTCTCATTGGGTTAAAAATTACTCCCAGTATCTCACCTGGGAACGTATGGGGGGAATTTGGCTGCCGCATGCCCAAAACAGAACGATGTGAGAACTGTTTCAGAACCCTTCCTAGTCTGCCCAGAAATCTAAGATAAAGCCCAGAAGCGTAAGATGGTGTGCTAGTATTACTTCTGCATTTCCATTAAGCACACTCGCTTTATGTGTCAGTCCCCACTTGCAACTCACATTGGCTTCAATATTTAAATTAGGAATCTGAAGGATTTACACTCATGCTCAGCTCTAATCACAGACAACAACTGTCAAATGCTCTTGTGCAAATCAGAAACTAGAGGAAAGACTTAAGAACAAAATGTAGCCAGACCTTGCTGGTATGAGCCAGTTCATAACATCGTTAAATTCAGGGATGGGGTGCTGGCAAGAGACAGAAAACTCCCTAATGACTTCAGAAAACTCTATAATCCACCCAACTAATCCAGTTTTAATTATATCAATAAGCAGATAGGGGACCAGACTATTTTTCAGGATAGAATATAATGTATGAATAATTTTTCATGCTATTTCTATTCTGCTTTTAAAGAACATCTAGAAATTATCAGTGTGAGCAAATCTATGAGGAAAAATTTTTAATAATGTAGCATCATCATATAATAAGATTTAATGTTTCTATTCCCCTAGTGAAAAGAATAGTGGCCAGATGTTGCGCGTTGCTCCACGCAGCAGCACCAGATCGCTCAGCTCAGTGAAAAAGTAAAGGTATTTTTTCCTTACTTGAAAGTAAAAACATATCCTGAATTGCAAGCTATTTCCCATCAGAGAGGATGAAACTGAAGTAAAAAATAAGAAAAAAGTGCTCCTCATAGATATAAGCGTATCTAAGAAACAAGAGAGGATTTTCAGCAGAGGGGAGCACACCACACTAGCCACAAAATGGGGGAAATGCATCATGCTGAAATGTGACGGATGTTACCGAGTTTGTGATTGTACGATAATAAAAGTAAAGCAAGCTACATTACTTTAAAGAAAAAAATGTAAGACATTGGTAGTCACAGTTCTTAAAGATGCCTGTAAAGCCAAGCTTCCCCTTCACAAAATATTAACAGGATAAATGGAGAGAGATTCAAATCAAACCAGTGATGTCAGGAAGTCCTGTGCCAACTTTATCAACCATTTTACATCTTGTTGCACCCTATTCATCATTCTTTGCACCTATATGTAATCTTCAGGTCTCAACTATCTGATACAGAGAAATTGCTTCCATGCAGATCTATGAAGTAGTCATTTCTCTTTTGCAATTATGTAATAAATGTGACCAATACAAAAACTGGAAAAGAATTTCTTTAGACAAAATAAAAATGGCGAGTGATTTGCAGTGACTGTTGACCTCTGGGTCCTTTATATTCCAGGAAGTGCTAAGAAATATTGTTCATTTATTTCTGACCATCTCCCAGAAAGTCCAAACACACACTAGTTCCTTGGCAAAGCAACATACCTAAAAACCCTAAGGCATCAGCGCAGGAGATTAACCAGCATAAACCAAATCCTAATTCATTACACTACATAGATTGAGTGACAGAGAAGAGGCTTCTTTCACAACTCAAATCACACACCCCAGACAGATTAAATAGTCATTACCTATCTCATCTCCTAACCCAGACCCGGTGTACCAGCAGGGCAGCCAAGCCTGCTGGGCCAGCCTGGGAGAGCTTTCACACTCACAGCTTTCAGCAGTGGCTGCTGCTCCTCTCCATGCCCTGGCCAACACCTTCTCGCTGGGATCAAGCACCCACGGTGGCGGATAGAAGCGAAACACCCTGCCGCGTGGCCCAGCAGCGCTGTCCAGGCTGCTGCTTTTAGCCTGGAGATGATGCTCAAGGTCATCCCAAGCTTGGATGCGAGTTAGAGGCTAAATCTGTTCCGTGTGTAACCAAGTCAGTGAACATACAGTTTCCCCAGCCAAGATGGCCACCAGGACCACGGGTGTCAGGGTGCCCACCTGTGGCACGGCTCCCGCTGGTCTGGGTCTCCAAGCTCATCTCCTCGCTCTGCTCTGCAGGGCCCCCCCCGGGCCCACTCCAAGACCAGCCCTCAATAGTGCTGAGATTTTGTGACTGACTGGGCCGGGCTCTTATTCATGAAACAACGAACATGTCAAACCACATCATGGGCAGAAACTGTATTTTATAAAGGCACGTGTATTTTAATGCTGAAGTCCATCGTACATCCACCATAAGCGCAGGGCAGAGCCACTGTGCACCCTCCAGCTGTTTGTTGGGAAAACAAGGAGCTTGCTTTCTGTGTTGAGAAAATCGTTGGAAACAGGGTGGTGATGGCTGAATTAAGCAGAGCAGCACGTAAAGACAGAAAAGTCCAGCAAGTCTGTGTGAATGGAGATCTTAGCTAGCTCAGATGCTTGCCACTGATTTCGGAAGGACTCGGTGCAGGCTTCCCAAGCTCGCACATGTTCAGCCCATGCAATGCTACCGAGAGGCGTGCAGGGGACATGGGAGGCGTGTGGAGGCTGAGGCAGGATGGGGCCCCTGCTCCCCACCTGGTCCGTCCCCGGCCGCTGGGAAGAGGGGAGCAGGGAGAGGGGAGCAGCCCCGAGGCTCAGCCCAGCCCTCGGGCAGGACCGTGCACGGGCACTGCCCGGCACCGGCACCTCGGAGCCATGTGCCCCAGAGAAGGCTGTGGGAACCAGCTTAGGCATGGAGGGTTACATCCAGTCTGGGTCCTTTTTTAAGCCTGCTTTCTAAGTTAGAAACAAAGCATATTTTAGAAACAAAGAAACAAATTTCCCATTAAAAGCTGTGGATTAAAAGTAATTTAAATGCTTTGCAAATTTTTGAAGATTTCACCTAAGGTTCATTTATAAAACCAGTCTGGAAAAATGTTTTAACACCAAAGTAACCTATTATCCCCCATTCGCTGGAACAAAGTACTTCTAGTATCTATTTTTCTTTTCAAGAGCTTCTATTGTATATTTAATATTAAATTTTAAGAAGGGAAAACCCAAACAAAATTTGATAGATACATAATTTTTAAATGATTTTTTTTCTTCTGATTTCAGAGTATGGTTACAGTTTGGAACAAAATCAGATTTTGAAATATAAAAATTTATAGTAAATGTGTGTTCAAATTCCTTGTTTATCTTTACCATTTGCACATGCAAAAAAAAAAAAAAAAAGACAGATGGCAAACTAAATTCCTGTATTTATTTTCCTTTTTTGCAGGATTTTACATATATTTTAAGTTCCACCCCAGGGCTTCAGTCTGCAAGTATTTAAAGCACAGAATGCTTAATTCTCCAAGACATAATTTCCCACTTGCAAAAATTTACCCCATTTGAATTTAACATATGTTTCTAGGGATAAAATTCACAGAATGTTTAAATTAAATGCTATCATATTTTTTAAAGTCTGAAGAAATTCAGAAAATGAAAGCAATTAAAAAACAGATAGTGTAACTAATAGGTTCGAGTTAGGTGTGTAATTATAAATATATTCTAATTAATTTCCTACTGCATCTTAGTTATTATCCACGTTTCACATGAACCCATTTATGCTCATTTGCAAATGAGTAAGGCAGAATAGATGATGCTCTATAAAACGTATTTGTTTTATCGCAGCGTCAGCGCCAGCTCCCAGTGAGCGGAGCCCTCTCTGCAGGCTGCGGCTGCGGCCAGCCTGGGGCAGCGCAGGCGGAGCGGCCCCGGCACAGGGAGCAGAGGTCTTGGTACCGGGCACCCAAATTCACTTCCTCTGCCAAAATGAAAACCAAAAGCAAACAAAACCCAGCCCAGCTCCCTTAGCTCTTCCCATCGTTCCTGCTCTAAGTCCTCCTAAAATTTCAAAGCAAACTTCCTTTAGAGATTCTGCTCCATACGCCTTTCATTTAACAAAATTAGCTGTATAAATACGTCCACCTCAAAGACTTAAAGCAACTAAAACTCTATGGACTCTTCAGATATAAGATACGCTAAGAAGTAACAGAAATTTAATTTCTTCTCCGCAGAAGAGAGAACAATGGGTGCGCTCTCACTGCAGATGCAGCTCTGGGCGAGGTCCCTGACACATCGATTCCAGTGGATTCTTCACACGCCTGAGAAAAACACAAATGCAAATCCCCCGCCTGCCATCCACCAGTGGAGAATTGGAAGCAGAATTACCAACTTATCACAGGAGTAGACGTGCTGTCCATCAGCAGCCACCAAAAAACCCAAACCCAGACAAAAATGGCGTCGCCAGAATGCCAGGGGAGCTCCGGGGGGCGGCTGTGCCAGCCCTGCCCCGAGCCCTGCAGCCCCGCGGCCGGGCACAGGGTGCGCGGGCACCACGAGCGAGGAGGAGACAAAGGGTAATCAGAGCAGAGCATCTACAGCACCAAGGACCTTCCCACCCCTCCAGGTTTTAGGAATTCTTATTATACAGAAAATGCAGATGTTTTTAAAGCCTCTGTGGATGAGCGTACAGTATTTATTTTCATCCATCTTTTTAGGTGATCAAAAAGTAAAAGAAATCATTTGCACGCTGTACGCAGTGACTATTTTCTGAAGGATTAGATTAACCATTTTGTAGCTGCTGCACACTTCTCAGACCACCGAGGCAGACAGCGCGTCGCTGTCAGCGCCGCCCAGCAGCAACCTGCCAGCAGCACGCACCTGACCGCTGCCTCCATCCCTGTGAGCGCGACCCAGGAGCAGCTACAGGCACCATCCTGCCGCAGGTCAGCCCCTGCGCCCTTGCCCCATGGCTCAGGATTCCAGAACAGATCTCAGGCGATGCTAAATGGAGCAAAGGCTCCCACGCTGCTACCAAACACATGGATTTTTTAAGCCTGTGTGTTTTCTTCATCTATTCCAACAATGATTTTGTATCTGGGGCACCATCACATGCAGCCCCTCTCCATTCGAGCAGAGGTATGCACACAAACCCAGGTCACAGCAAATGAGAGCATTACAGTTGATAAGAAATGGCTGAATAAATTAAGATTTCAATTTTTCATTTGTTTTTGCTATTACTACTGCATGAAAACCATTGACAGTTTTGTAAAATTACCACTACTAATCAGAAGGAAGCGTTGTAACAGCCCACGAGAAATGCAAAGGGCCAGCTTCTCCTCTCCCCGCAGGCGCTCCGCACCGCCAGAGCCCTCCGGCACGGAGGACAGCCCCACTCATCCCCGCGAGTTCCTCTCCGAAACCTGTCAGCCAGAAACACGCTGCTCTAGACACAGACGCGCCAGCTGAGCAGATCATGCTATCAAACCTCCTAACTTCAGCTGTAATCCCACTGCATATTCACATATGAAAAAAATACTGACATCTTTATTGAAATACGATGTTTTGATTGAAATCCACTACAGGTCCTTTTCTGACTCAGTCTCTTCAAATCTTCTCTTCAGCTCTGCGCTACTTTCCCAGCTGTCTGGGAGCAAGGTACATTCCTTTGTGCTGAATATCATTTTGATACCTGAAGTACACATTTCTAAATTCTCCAGGTACCTGAAGTTGGTTTCTGTTGCACAGGAATTTGCTACTTCTGATTTGGAGGTTAACTCAGTCAGTCACATTTGATTTTTGTACCTCTTTTTAGATCCTTAATGAAAATTCTAAATCACAGATTATAAGTCTCAGTGATTTTTTTACACAACACTTAATATTGGCACCTACTAGTCTGAATGATAATTGTCTGTTCTCTGTCAACTAAAAACACAAAGTATTTTTGTCTTATGTTGTCTGTTATCATTGACTCAGTATCCAGCACTAACGGTATCTTTACCGGTTAACAAGGCCTTTATTTGCAGGGCGCGTGCAACCCTTTCATTTTACGCACATCTATTCGAAATCCATACAAGCATACAGCACCACAGCACGTACCCGCGGGGTGATGCTGGCAGGAGACGCCCAGCGAGATCACCTGCACGCACCTCGCGAACACGCAGCAGCAACACCCCGACGAGAGGCGCGGGCAGCAGCACCCCGAGCCCATGGCAGCGACCAGCAGCCACCCGAGCCCCCCAGCCCCACGGGCACGGTGCAAGCTTCGCATCCACGCTTCAGCCCACGGCACATTTGTTTTCTCTCATCTTATTCCCATGGACATTTTAAGCGTATCTGGTTGCCGTTAGGAAAACTGCTGCAGAAATTGCTCCTCACCTATAGAGCCCAGCCTGATGACCTCTGAACTAACATCTTTTCACCCCAATACTCAGAACAGGAGAGCAAAAATCAGGACCGAACAGTTTGGCTGGGATATTAACAACAAAATTAAAGCATGTCATCTATTTACACTTTAGCTTATTCCGTTCCCATTACACAGCAGGAAGCGCTGACCACCTCCACCAGGTCTGACCAGCGCTGTGTTCCACTGATGCTCATCTCCTGGCTGCTCCCTCCTCCGCCTGGGAAGGAGGGATTTACCTTGGGATCTGCAAGCTGATCCCATTTCTCAACTCTGAAAAACCAGATCCTCTGCCTCCAAAATAAATAATTGCACTGCAAGCAGCACCCTCATTCCTCTGTTACCAGAGTTTTAAGATAAAAGCACTCAGCCTAAAAAAAAAAAAAAAAAAGAAAAA
>VXAA01005663.1:138906-191730 GCA_013399115.1 Anseranas semipalmata
TTACCAGGGTTTTAAAAAAAAAACACCCAGCCAAAAAAAAAAAAAAAAAAAGAAAAAAAAAGGGTAAACATTCCTACCAAGGACACCCTTACCCTGTTCTGGATCTTAGGAGGGGAAAAAAAAAAAAATCTATAAATACAACTGAGGCTTCTTTATTGCTGTCAAGAGCCAGGAAGGAGGCTTTTTGGACTGGAATATCATCAAGATAAAGAGCACCTTAGAACAAAAGCTTTCTGCAGAAAAGGGCAGTGTTTACTCTTCCAGTTTAAGAGCATGTTGTTTGAGGCAATCTCCCCTTTCACATTAACACTTGTTTGCACCACAGAAAGGTGTTTTTAAGGACAAGGAGGCCAGGCTGCCTTTTTCTCCACTCTGTCAGACACCTGGGTACCAGCGGGACGGGTGCCTCACCAGCACCCGGCCAGGCAGGACTAGCGCAGAGCCCATCATCGCGCCTCGAGCCCATCCTGCCCCCGATGCCTCACGCTGTACTGTCACTGGCTTTTTTATCCAGACAAGGAAAAGCTGCGCGGTGCCTGGACGAGCTGGGGGGAGGACGTACACAGACCCCGTGCCAGGCCAGCACCCACACCAGGGACGGTTCGATCCGGACTCACATGGAGGCAGTGCTGCTGCTGCCTCCGCCACCTGGTTTGACTGTGTGCTGAGCCCCTGTTGTATTCAGGCAGCAGAGGAGAAAAATAGGGATATTAACCTCTAACACTGATGAAAATAATAGCCACAATAAAATAGGGATGAAAAACACAGTGGTAGTAATTATTCTGCTCTAGTTTACCCTGGAGTAAACAGAGCCGGCAGGAGTTTGCCGAGTCCCTGCAGCTGGTGCTTCACCGGGCGGGCGGCAGCCAGACCCATGGGGCCAGAGCTGCGGGCAGGGGGCCCCCGCGCCCCGCTCGCCCCCCGGGCTGCGCTCCCGAGAACCCGACCCACGCGGGGCTCTCGCCTTGTGTCTGGCTCTTAAATTCCCACAGGCCGGCCTGAGCAGACGAGGGGGCTGTAAAAGCGAACCTGTGAAACAGAAATAGACCTTCAGGGAGTTCTCCTGCGCGCACAGCAGGGGCACCAAAGCTACTTTCATTTGTTCGTGCTGTATTCCATAGCGTGCATGTGGGCATGTACGGTGTGACCGCATCTGGCTGATGTATAAGCGCACATTACCAAACATCAAGGCTAAATCGTGCAAGGATAGGTGTCAGTATATGGGTTTTATGTGTGGAAGAGAGCAATGATCATTGCTATTGAAAAATCAAATGTTCCCCCCCCCCTTTTTTTTTTTTTAAGATTCTCCATGTCTGTAATTAATTTTTGACATATATAGCACAATTTCATTCCATGAGTTATCTTAGCTCTTCTCCAGTTTAAATGTCACTCTTCTTTGAAATCTTCTCATTCAAAAATCAAGTTGGATCTAATAAAAAATTCAAAGGTGCATCTAATAATAATGATATAATAGCAGCAAAAAAACATGCACCTGCATTTATGCTGAAGAACAAGGGATATGAGAGACAAAAAATGTAGGGGAAAAAAAGAAATTAGAGGGAAAATCATGATATTGCTGAAGTGCTGCTCTCACACTAAGACCAGGGGGATTGGGATAAGGCTAAAGTTAATTGCATTTCCAGATGACAAACCTCTCACCTCTGAACTGAATGGCTCTTTATAAAAGCTATCAGTAATAAACTGTAAATCTCAGCTATGATTGCAAATAAAGGTCATCCCTTTCATGCTGCCACTTTCCCAGGCCTTATTATATTCCTGTCTGAACCTTTCTTACTTCTTAAGGTGTGCTAGCTGCCCATATAAGCAATCAGCAAGGCTTTTTGATTTTATTTTTGAAAGACACAAGGCGATCGGATTTACATTCTGGCACTGCACTGATCCAAAATAGAAAACCACCAAATTCTGACAAGACAGAATCCTGCTAGCAGAATTAATCTTCATCTTATATTAATGCAAAGAAAGGCAATCCCTTTCCTCCTCTCCCCTCCACTTCTGAAATTCCTATTTTCTTCTTCACCGGCACAAATGGGCATCTCCGGTATTCTTCCACCCGCACGCAGAGATCGCTGGGCCTCCAGAGCGGGCTGCAGCCGGGGACCTGCCCAGGCTCCGCTTCCCGCCAGCTCTGCCCAGCTCCCAGGGACCGCCACCGGCTGCCGCCCCGCAGGGCTGCACCGGGCAGCGCATGGGAACCTTCAGCCCAGCACAACAGGAGGCGAAGCCCGCGGCCGCCGCGCTTCCTGGAGCCGGAGGGTGCTCGGCAGCGAGGGCGGCAGGACCGAGGCACGCTGCCGGCAGAGCTTCTTGCCTGCTCACCAGGAGCCCCAGCAAGGACCACAGCCCAAGAGGCACGGGTCTGACAGCAGCAGCAAGGCAGGCCCCTCGCCTTGCCCTGGCTGGCCAGGAGACCTGCTGCGACTCCGACCAGCCGGGTGCTCCCGGGGGCGCCTTCACAGACCCTGCAGGGGACACGTGGGATGCCAGGACCCGACTGCATCTAGAAAGCAAATTCTTCACCACCACCCCCCCCCCCCCAGAAAAAAAGAAAAAGAAAAAAACACACCTGTATCAGCTCACATGCTTACAAGTGATTTTTGTTTCTCTGCAGAATATTTCGTATTTGTGACCATCAAGATTTTTGACACAAAGAACAAGCCTCTCTAACCTGATGGTGAGAGAAAACAGACTGTTTAGAACAGAGGTTTTAACCCAGGTACACAGAATATTAAATAGCTTCATGAATGCTGGGCAATCCATTTTCATTGCTGTACCATCAAGTCACCACACAATGGTTTTCTTTTTGGGAAGTCCTCTGCAGTTTGTTGGTGCTGACAATTCCAAACACAAGAAAATCCCAAGAAGAGCAAAAAGAGAGGGTGGCACATGGAAAGGTGAAAAACATCTATTTTCACAGTCCCTCAAAGCATGCCAGAATCAGAATTTCTGCCTCCTGGGGTGATGCTCTGGGTGCTGCACGACACGCAGGTGACCCAGAGGCCCCCAGGAAGTGCGAGACAGCCCCATGCTGTGCTCATCGTGCCCGTCCTGAGCACCAGCCAGAGCAGAACTAAAACCAAACAGCATCTGTACAAGGAAGTGGCCGCAGCGGGGCCAAATTTAAGAGACATTTGCCACATCTGTCAAGTGAGAAGGGAGCCAGGAGATGGCAAGGGTTACAGCCCAGCGTTACAGGTTTACTGGCTACCCATCAGCTCCGGGGACATGGAATGCCTCTGAACTTCTGCCATCGCCGACGTGGGGCCGAGGGACTTCTACATTTACACCCAGTGCTAGGGGCCAGGCCTGCCGCAACATCTGCAAAAGTTTCAGAAGATTTGTCTTCGCAGGATGGGGCAAATTCTACTTAAAGGCATGACGGGCCTGTTAATTGAAGGGGCGTAATGAAACAACCTGTGGGTTTGTAAGGTGATCTGGGAATTGGAGAATCCAGACCAACTTAACTTTACAAAATGCTTATGTTTGCAGCATATGCAAACAGGCGATTTGGGGAGAGCAGCAGCCTGATAAGTCTGTTGTACCCTTTACATGAGGGGTGGGGGGGGAATAGACTCAAAGTGCACAGCCATAGAAGCAACTGGTGTAAGGAACAAATAGACTTGTCTATGGGATGGGATAATTATCTTCCACATCTTCAGGCTCTTGGAAAATGTGACAATAGCAGATCTGAATGAGACTTCTGACAAGTCCCAGATGCAGTCAGGTTTCTTTTAGTTTAGCTTTTAATTTAAACTGCTCATTTTGAAAGTGATATACTGATAGCTCTAGTTGGAGGCAGGAAGTAAGCACTTTCTTACAGAGCTTGAACAATGTCCCTCACTCACAAATTGCATTAGCCCCAATATATCATTGCTCCAGCCCTGCGTGATCCTGCCAACATACCACACGCCTAATCTACTCCAACCCCGAGCTCCTGTCTTGGGCAAAGTGTAAAGAGACTTCTGGCCAAGTACGTGTTACCGTGTACACTGGTTTTCTCAGAGCTTTGTTTCCCCAGGCATTTTGCTTGCACTGACACAAACTTAGCAAATATTTCGAATAATCTCTGTGAACACCTGTGGAAATGAGATGACAATGCCGCAACACTAATAATACTTCACGTGTACAGTCTTCTTTCATCTAGGCTTTTAGAGCATATTTACAAAGCTGCGTAAACATCATCACTGCTGTACAGGAATAATGAACTGGCAGATGATGAAATTAACCCCCCATTTGCAAAATAACTACTGATTTTAGAGCTCTTACTTAGAGCCAAGGTGCTGCAAATTTAAAGATTATCCGGTTGCTGCTCAGGTGCCCTGCCCAGAGCAGCAGGCTCAGCACCCACCTCTGACATGCATCCCCTCCGCACGCGGAGGAGCCGAGGTCTCACCAAGACCAACGAGCGATCGGCCCCAGGCAAGCAGCAGAACCCGGGACGGGACTCGCCAGGTCCCGGCTCAGCACCACACTGCGCAGGCCAGGGTCTGCCCTCCTCCGCACTGCCCGGCCAGGTCCCTGGGCAGCTCTGCAGGCCCCAGGCACAGCTTGTGCCATCCCACATCCGCGCCCAGCCCCAGGCAGACATCAGCATCCCACGGCCAGGCAGCAGGGGCGGCTGCTGGCACGAGCTGTGGGACTCAGGCTGGTGGTGCTGCTGGGGGACCTAACCCTGCTTATCGTTTTCACTTGCTCATTTACAAGACAAAGCCCTTGATTTTAACAGAGGATGGTAAGTGAGGAAACCCAAAGTCTCGCTGTGCAATAGGGAAGGCCTCGTGCAGCTAGAAGCAGCTCCTGCCCCTTCGCTCTGCAGACCCAGAGCACAGTCACCCACATTTCACCTCCTATGTGACCTTCCAGTTGTAAGACATCTCATTGCACACTTCTCCCTCAACATTCTGTTTAGATACCCAGAAAAAAAAAAAAAAAAAATCAAGCAAACCTTGTAAAATACTTCCAGGCATTAGCTGCCTGTAGCACATGATAATTAACAGCTTCTTTATGTTAGAACATCCCTACTTTAGGTGCACTCACCAGATGTAACCTTGAAAAAGTAATCTGCATTGTATAGAACACATTCATTAGGTTTCCTTTCTGTTACACATCTATAGCACTGTCTCTGTGCTTGCAGTAGATCTCATTTAGCGCTCATGAAGGTATTCATTCATCCCTGGGGAATGAGGGAAATACGTTTTTAGGTATTCTCGCGTTGAGACGTGAAGGATTATAGTTTAATGTTTTTTTTGTTTGTTTTTTGTTTTTTTTTTTTCTAAAAGTATCNTACTTCCAGCTCATCTTCTAGAGAGATCTTTGCACATGCCAGTTGACCTTGCTGTATCCTTTTCCACTTCAACACAGCAAGCACCCCGTGCCAGGGGTTGCCTACTGGAAGCATCCGTGGGCTGAGGGTCAGCAGCCATGGCTGAGATCAGGCCTCCAGGCCCTGGGGAGCGCTCAGTGCAGGCATGCAAGAGTTTATTCCTGGTTTGCACTGTACAGACAGAGTTGCCTGAGGTTCTTCTACTGAGGACGGACAACTGAATGAGCACCTGGGCAAACAGGCTTTGAAACCTGACTTTGCAATGAAATGTGACTGTCTCTGTTGTGTCTAAGGCCAAATGCTCTTGACATGGAGGAGAATTAATTTGAGGTCTTACTGTAAGAACCACAGCCTGAGAGGCTTCTCCTGACAATCCCTGTCTTTTTGAGAGTTTTCATCTCAGGGATTAACACGGCTCCCAGTTAACACATTAGCAGCAGGACCAAAACCAAAGTCTTCCCAGTGAAGGGCTGGTATGGTTTCCTGATCACCACCTAGTGCAAAGAGCGTGGGCATAACGTAGTTGTGAGGGTCACGTCACACCCACAGGTCTCTGCATGAGAAGGACGTGGCATCCTATCCTGGACTGCAAAGGCTGCAGTACATACACAGAACGAAAACCGTTGCACGTGACAAGTGGCACGCGTGCCCACCTGCGCCCTTCCCGGGGCAGCACAAGCAGGCTGCAGCTCCTGGTGCCACGGCAGCCTGGCCGTGCTGGCAGAGCCCACCGGCAGCCCCCAGGGGCACCCCCCACAGGACGGGGCGGATGCCGCCACCCGGGGGAGCAGCAGGAGCCGCAGGCGTAGTCCAACGCCTTCCCAAGGGCGGACAGCGCGAGCCAGCCGGACAGCCACCGCATGGGCACGTGCTTGCGCCTGCGTTGATGCGCCTGCAAGGATTCATCTTTAAAGCTATAGATAACCTACACCAAGCCTGTAAAACTAAGCTAATTGCTTGAAATAGAATAAAAATTATGTTGTATATGAAGTGTTCCTGAGTTACTGAACCCTTTCGATCCACAGGGTCACAAAGAATTATTTTTAAATCTCTGCTATAAGTATATTTCAAGACAGCAGCATCCAACTAAAACAGTGAAATGTAATCAGTCAACAAAATATTTTTTTAGGCTTAAAAATACTTCCTTTCTTGAAAATGGACACCAAAGCCCTAGGCAACATAACCACTGAGATTTTATTATAAAATACATTTCAAAATAATGGCTGAAAGTCTTAGGAGCACAGAAGATGAAAGTAAACAAGCCTTTTTTCTACCACTAAATGATAAATTAAAAGCAGTATTTTTGCTGTTCTGCCTCATTTTTTAATCACACTGCATTCACTCTACTATGGTTAAGGTTGTGTAGGTATTTCCATTAAAAATACCTATTACCAAAGGTTTACAATTTACAATTTTGTAGTAGACATCTGTGCCAGCCAAAACATAATCAGCTAAAAATCTCATTCCAAATCAAAATATGAGTTAAATTTTAAGAAAAAGCACTGCCTGCTTGATATTACATGCATACTTGCTAAGACACATGCCCCTCACACACACCTTTTAAGAAATTTGAGTAATTTCAGAATGTAGTCTTCTGGGATTTTAAGAATAATAGTGAAAATACTGTATGTGCTGTTGTTGCAGCCAGATAAAGAGCTAAATCTTAATCCTGCTATGCTATCTTGCCTCAGCACAGATTATGTCTCAACATATCTGTGTAAAAATGTTAGAACAAATAATAAACAGACACTTGTCTGAGAAAAGGGAGAAGATTTACAGACTGTGAAGAAAAATGGTATCAGTTTAATGGTCTCTTGCTCAAGAGTTTATTAATTAATAATATAGTTTTGTTTCTACTGTCAAATCTGTACACTGCAATATCAATAAAAACATTCGCAGCTGTTAATCCATTCTTAATTTTTTTTATTGACATAGTTTTCCATTTGATTTTCCTCAGTTTGTCTCCTAAACTTATTTTCAGATGTAGTATGATTTCCAGACCCTGAAACCAATTGACCAGCTTGCAGTTTTTTAAAAAAAATTGTTTTTACATGATTGCTGTATTAGAGAAGACATTAAAAAGAAAAAAAAAAAATCTTATTTCCTCACCTTCAAACAAAAGGCTGTGCTGTGAAAGCATGTAGTAAATAGATCAGCTGGAAAGTTGAAGTGAGGCCAGCTGGTAATTTTGTTCAGATTTTCTCTTAAAGCAAGGTTTATTACCATACAAATACCAAAACCAGGAGCCGAGCAGCACCGTGACAGCCAGCAAATGCATTTGCAGCCTTCAGCAACCTGGGAAGTGAGAGGACACTGCCCTCCTCCCATCCCACTTCGGCACAGGCTCCCAGGGAAACCAGTTCTACCAGCAGCCCTCACCCGCTGGGAGCCGGGCACCATCCTGCCCGCACACCTCGCTGCCTGCTGGGGGAGGACGACACATCCCCTGCGCCCTGGCAGTGCCGGGAGGGGACCCAGCACAGGGCCCCCGTCGCAGTCACTCCTCATCCCAGGAGCAGCTCCTCCAGCAGCCCGACTCAGTGAAGCCTTCATTTTCTCTTGGACCCATCCCTATCTCCAGGATATCGGGCATGATGCTATGTTGATAGCACCACGTTTGGATCATTAAATTAGGGGACATCCTTGTTAGCAAGCATATGGTATGGTGTGATCAAACATCCATACCGTCACAGGCTGCCTGGATGGCTGCATTTAAGAACTGTTTGAAGACAACTAACTGCAATGAAGACATCTGATGCCCTAACTACCACGTTATGAAGTATCTCCAGCCTGTATTTTGTTTAATCAATGCAAAGGGAGTTTTCCATTTTTATTCACGATACTTGTTCATATAAGAGACTGCATCTTTAACCAGCAAACAAATTCAACCCAACCGTACTGCAGTCACAAAATGCCCTTTCACCCTCACCTCCATCAAAAGAAGTCAGCAATATTAAATCAACAGAATAATGTGAGGTGGAAAAGGAAGAGACAACTGTGGACAAAATAAAAAGGAAAGTTTTATTAATGCTAAATACACTTTCCCTTTTGGGTTTACGCTACTGTTCCCTTTAACCGTTTCCAGATGGTTTGCGTAGCTAGCTGGGAATGAAACTGCAACTCCCTGCCTCTTTTACTCTAAGAGGGCAAAATGCTGGGCACGAAGGTGATTTACAGTTTTGATAAGCTAAAAACAAAGGTAAGAGAAGAGCAGGAAGTGGAACTAAAAATGAATTTTAAATAAAAGCTGGCAGCTGAAGAGTTAACCACAACCTTCTTTCTTTTAACACAGCCTTCTGTAGTAGCTAATGAAGGTAATGAAATATGACATGTAGTTTGGCCCTTGACCACAGAGTGCACCTCCCTCCCCTCTGCCTTGCGAACAAAGCCAAAACAGATGTAGCTGCTTCTGTCGGGTTTGGGCTGACGGCTGTTACACCAGGCAGGTCAGCGGGCGCCTTCCCGGGGCGCCGGCTGCTGGCACAGCACAGCACAGCCGCCGCGAGGGTCCCGGCATCGCTCCGCAGGAGGAAGGGGTGCTGCAGGCAGGGCAGGTGCTCGGGGAGCCAAATTCACACTCCTGTAGTGGGGCTGAGCGCTACGTTGCCGTCCAGCCTTCCACAGGCATAACGCCATAAAAACCGTGCAAGTAAACGTGAAGATAAGCTAGTCTGGCACGTAAAACCTATCTGCTGTTAGCCCACATGTAGTAAGAAAAGGCTCTCACAAAAGAGACAGGACTCTGCTCAGGCAGGGGAGAGGCGTCACATTGAGAATTACAGCTCCTCTAGCTTGTGGAAGCAACACACCCCAAACGCGGCCGTCAGATTCACCAGCAGAGATGGAAAAAGCCTTCTTACAGGAAGCTCTTCTACACAAAAAAAAAGCTTTGAAATCATAGAATTGATTAACCATTTTAAGTTCTTTCAAAAAGTTCCCCAAACATTGCTCGCTGTCAGGGCACGGTGCTCAACTTCGCCGCACCCTGGCCTGAGGCGGCCGCCAGACCGATGGGCTGGCACAGGTACCGAGGGCGCGCACCAAGAGGCGCCACGCAGACGCTTCGTAACGCTCGACTCAACCTAGCCACGGGGAGACCCGCTCAGAGCTGCTGGTCGGTGCTGGACACACGGACGAGTGTTTCTGTCAGTCCAGCAGCATCAGCTCTGTCCCTCCCTTGGTCAAGCAGCCGTGGCAGCGGAAGTCTCCCTGCTCAGGGTACAGGTTGCTCCCCTGCCCCCCCAGGACCAGGGTTTGGAGGGGACAGGGGGTGCAAGCACCCTGGCATCCGTGGAGCTTCAGGGTGGGATCCAGCTCCCCACAGGGGCATCTCACTCAGAAGTCTGACCTAATCCGCATGGCCCTGTGCTGTCACCGGAGAGAGAAGCGCGGCAGAAGGTGGCCGGGCCAGACAAATAGCTCTCTGGAGAGGAGCGGGCAGCTCCCGACCTGTCCTGCATGGCCTCTGAAAGGGTCCATTTGTCTCCGCCAGCCCTACTGAGAGCCTTGATGACTTGCACAAGTGCCTGCACCCACCCCAGAGCACACAGATGTCCCCCATGGGCTGTCTGCCTCCTGCAGCATCCCTCCTCCACAGGGAGGGTCACAGCCCCCAGCCCCCAGCAGCAGAGGCCCCAAACTGCACTGGGCTGCAAACCCTGCTGGGTTCTGCTGCTCAGGGCCCGGCCAGCCCAACCCGGAGCTGCCCTCACTTCTGCCGTGGCACACTGCGGTTCTGCACCCTGGCAGCAGCCCCAACCATGTCCCCGCTGCCACCTGCGGTGCCATGGTCCTGACACACACCAGCCCCACAGCAACCTACAACAGCGCAGGTGACATGCGCCAGTGCACAGCCTGCACACCTCTGTGGTTTCTCCATCCCTCTTCGGATGCGTTTGCATGCTGGCCCATCTGCAAACAATGATAACCTTTAAAGGCAAACTGATTCGTCTCATCTTTTCTGCTTGTTGCCCATAAACTGCTGAAATTGCCAAAGATCTGAGATATAAAACCCAAGATGTGGAGTAAACCTGGAAAACAGAAGTTCTCTGGAAACTGTTAAACCTATAAACATAGCCAAGGAGCAAAAAGTGTCCTCCAGCCTGGCTGCGAGCTCAGCCCAGCAATGAGGGCACCCATCATCTCGTAAGGGCTGGGCAGATGTTTTCAGTGCCCATTCCGCTCCATATTCGCAGCTTGCCGGGCAGCTTGGCACCCCAGGCACCAGCTGGGTGCCCCACCAGAACCCCACGCTGGAAGCTGCTGGGCCAAGCCAGCCCCACAGCAAGCCCCTGCCCTCCCACAGGGGTTCCTCTGCACCCCACTGGGCTTCTGCAGGTCGGGGCTGCCTCTGCATCCAGTTCCCCCCAGCAAAATAATTTGAGGGGAAAAAGATCAAAAAAAGCTATGTATAAAATGGTAAAGTACCAAAAAGCTGGAAAATGCTATAATTAAATTTACCTATTCAACCTTAATTTGTCCCTCTGTTGCATATGCATTGTTATATATGCTTGAATTATATGCTAATTCACTATCTTTCTACAGGAGGCTAACCCCATTTAGTGAGCGCAGTGGAGCATGCCATGGGTTGGTGCTGAATAACAAAATTATCTGTTGGTTATAGAAGCACAGCCTCATTTGAAGCCAAATTTGGATACGTAACTTATGTGCATGACCTTAACCACGGTGGCTTTGTTGCCTGCATGTAAAAAGGGGTTAATAGTAATTTATTCTGGCTTTAAACCACACAAACAACATCGTATTTCACAAGGAAGATTTGAGGGTATTTTCCCAACTGCTTATCAAGCAGCAAGGCACCTCAGCACAATGGATTCGCACGGAAGGGTTCGGCTCCGCAGCCAGTGCGCGGCTCCGGGGCTGTGTCCGGGGAGGCAGAGCTGGGAACAGGGGGGGCAGGAGATGCCGGGTGTCCCCGGCGTGCGAGCACCTCTGCCTGCGTGCTGCCATCAGGCCGAAGTCCTCCAAAATACGCGCTGTGAGGGGACGTGGTCTGGGGCGGCATCCAACACGTTCACACCGGGAGGGCGAGTGAGGGGTGTCCGCGCACAAACACCAGCGCTTCCAGAGCTCCTCGGTTTGGTGGCTTGGCCTTCACGCGCGCACAGCTTTCAGCACTCAGACGCCCAGCACCAGGTACCCCGGTGAACGCAGCGGCCGGGGCCGCGGTGCTTGCCACCCTCCCTCGAAGCAACGGAGCCGGTGCCGCGGGGGGAACGGCCGGGTCCTCGGCAGCGCCAGGCCTCAGAGCCCGGTGCCACGGGGGGGCCTTGAAAATTGATAGCCCGCTTCAAACGTTATTCATCATTCCCAGCGCAGCCACTGACATGTGCCTTTTGAAAGGGGATACTGTACCTTTAACCTTGACTCCGCACGCACGGGTAATTTGGGATGCGAGCCCCGGTTCAAGCGGGGTGACCTTTCGGTGGGCGCGGGGGGAAGGGCCGGGCTGCGCTTATTTATGAGGCGGTTGGAAATTTCTGACATCACATGCTAGCCCCATTATTCACATGTTACATGACACAAGATTGGCCCTTTTAATGCAACAACATCACATCAAAAAATTTGATTTTCTGCTCTGACAGCAGGCTTGTCCTCCACAGTTCCCAAAAATGTAATCTTTTCAGGCTAAAGGCCACTGGAAAGTGATTTAAAAAGCACACTGCTTTCACCAAACGCTGAAGGATGGGCCCCAAACCGAGCGCACACCCAGCAAAGGCACTGGGTGCCAACTGCCCCCACACTGCCCTCCAGGCCCCGGATTTGGGGTGTGCAATGTTCTTCCTGATCCCCCCCGCACATAACATGCACAGCGTCTGCGAAAGCAGCAACAACAGTTGTGAACCCCTGCTGCACACTGGCACAGCATGTGCCTGCGTTCAGCAGGAAGAACCCCTCCTTCCCCCCCACGTAAAAAATGCACAAGAACATTTATGAGGTTTACACTGATGATTCCATCTGGAAACAAGAGTTTTCTATGCATAAGCTTAAAAACCTCTGTCCGGGGTGTTTTGGTGCTGTATACACAGCATCACATTAAGACAGGGTGTTGTTCGCTTGCACAACCAGTGACAGAGCAAGCATTAGCTCAATAACCCCATGCCCACGCTACGGAGAAAGCTGGTTCATAGAACTAAACTCATTTCCATAGAATTTAAAATATCAGCTAATGCACTTAAAGATAATGAAATATAGTTCACAAAAATGCACCACAAAGCATATATATTAAATTACTCATCAGCTAATTCCACGGAGAGAAGCAAATAGTTTATATGTTTAACTTTTCTAAATATCCTTGGTTGAGGGCTGGCAAAAGAGTAATTTAAGGCAGTTGATTTATATCTGGAAAAGCATTTCTAAGATTGCTACAATTTCTTTATAGAAATATCACATGTTGATGATGACGCTGATACTAAAATATCATTACAAGTCAATAAAGGGGGCTAATTTTATCAATATTTTTTTATCAATTTCAACAATGTTTTCTAAATACACTGCCAAGAGCAGATACAAGTGTTATACAAAAAACATTGTATTAGGAATGAGCGGCTTCCTCTCATGGGTCCAAAGGATGTTTATTCTATTCTTAGGGCAGAATTTTCGGTACATTATTTACTTCTTTACCCAGGGAATCAAATCTATAAAAGCATTTCTACATTCACCTCTGTTTAGTATGTAAATAGAAAACAAAACAAGAAACCCCTGCACCAGCCCTGCCCCATTTCCCTTCCAGTTTTTGCGCTGCGGACACCATGGGACCTCAGCACTTCCCCGACCCGTGCTAGGCTGCCTTCAGAGGCTGTTGCAGACCGGGAAGTTGTCACTGAAGTTACCCTCAAAGCTGCAGGAGGCATCACCAGGCCACGCACCAACCACGCCTGGGGACACCCGCGTGGGCTGCTGGCCCCAGCCCGGCAATGCCACAGACCCCCAGAGCCATCTCAGAAAACTCTGCGCTGAGGCAGAGAAGCGACCAAAACCTGAATACCCGTGTCCTTTGGAGTTTTGGGGGGAGGCACGGCACAAATCCAACAAAGCAAAATTGCTGTTGTGGCAGGAGGATGAGGAAACTCATAGCATCTCCAACAGTTGTACCCACGCCTCACTCCAGATTTTTTCCCTAACATTGCTGTGCTCTCCCGCACGCTTACTGCCCCCCACCACAGAAGTGGTCACATCTCAGCAACACCTCGTTTATGGCCGGCGGAGCACTGCGTGATCCTCACTGACGAATGATGCTCCACTGGCATTATTTACATTTCAACATTGTTACTGTTACTTTAGAAAGTTGTAAACGTTTGCACTTCTCATCCTTCAGGGCTGTTCACCAGCTTGCCCTGCCTTTTCTGCAGAGACCCCCGGCCAGCGCTCTCCAGCTCCTGGATGACGGCGCCAAGGCGCGCGGTCACCAGCGGCACCGGTGGGAGCGGGCAGGGAAGGGGAAGGCTGCGCGAGAGCAGCCAGGTTTATGAGCCAGAGCCGAGACACAAACATCTCCAGGAAAACCCTCCTCCAGGAGCGGGGGGAAGAAAATCCTAAGGCAGTATTACATTTTTACAGATTTATACGGGTTTTGAAGCCAAGTCCCAAGACTGGCAGAACACAGAGGGGGAATTATTTTCTTCTTATTAAAAGAATGAAGAGACCCAACATTGATTTTGTCCTTCATCACCACACAAAAAACCTCCCAACTACTGCAAGGATGACGGTATGGATTATCACAACACCATAAATCAAAGTGAATGTATTTATTAGGGTGACTCTTTGTTGTCCATGTGTGTGCTGTTTGCTGGCCCATACTGTTATTATTTTAATTTATGGGTTGCTTTTTCCACTCTTTCCTCCTCCCCCAGTACCAGAGCCTGTCTGCAAGTTTTACTCACGCCAGTTAAAATCAGCATAACGAAATGTCATGGCCAGCCCAACAGCTCTGCAAGGACATCAGGGTGGCATGGGACAGTGCCCACGGGGCATCCTGCCAGCCCTGACCCTCGCCCCACAGCTGGCAGGGACCCCGACACAGGCAGCTAGCGAGAACAGCCGTGTGCAGGAAGGGAGCCTCTCAGCTTCTTAACAGGTCTCACTATAATTAAGTGCAATGATTTTAAGCAATTTGCAAATCCCACCTCATCTCCCATTTGGTTATAATCACATTCTCATTATTAATAATGCCATATTTCTGTATACTCAGTGCAATGCGCGGTAGGAAGATGGGTGCGAGGAGCAGCAGAGGAACTCCTCTCAGCTCCCGCCTGCCCCAGCGTAATTCAGGCCAGCCTTGACAACCTCATCTGCAGCCGCTCACAGCAGCGCTGACCACGGGGAATTCCTGGGCACAGGGATCCGGTTCTGCCAGACCCATGCATGCAGATCCATGACTGGGGTGCTCAGAAAGCATGACACATCCCCCCACAGTTCGCACTTTGGGGTTCTTTATTTGCTCTCTGGTCTCTGACTTTCTGGGGTCTCTGCTTTAGCTCTCTTTAAAACTATGAAGTTTGGGGTTTTTATCATTCAAAGACTGGCTGTGCACACAGAGCCTGAGCCAGCTTCCACCCTATGTGCCACAGCAAAGGGCTGGACAGGAAGACAGACCCTGTCCCCTTCCTTAAGGGATTTAAGGTATACAACTGCAGCCTACCAGGCCAAGCTGCAGTATGATTCTCACCCAACAACCCAGCTGTGCAGCACATTGCATTAAAAACAAATGAAATATTTGACCTAATGAATGTATTTGAGTACAATACTACCCTAAACAATAAGATTATGCACTGGAGTTGAGTCCAGTGGCCAAGCCACCACCATTTCCAGCGTATCTGCACAAAGACACGGCAGCAGCATGCCTAAGGACCAGCTGGGGCCTCCACACAAGAGGAAGGTTGAGCAGCACCCGAGGATCACATACAGTCCTTACAGAGCCAGAGAAACCTCTGCCATGGAAATCTCTGGCAGACCTCCCTTCCTTGCTCTGCCGTCACCAAGCATCTCTTCCTTGAAAGACGGCTCTGCACCCACCCTACATTGCTAAATGTAGGAAGGATGAACCATGGGTACCATCACCAGCGACCAAAACCCCGACTTCTTAATTTTTATTTTCTGAAGTCTTGCCTCATGCGTGAGCTGCGAGCTGACTGCAGACCCAGTAAAGACCCATCAGGACACAACGCACCAGGAGCGGCACTGGTTACCTTCAGGCTGCAGTCATTTCAGTGCACCAACAAATACGTCCTCTGCTCTTCTTATGGGAGAAGAAATCAAGACAACACCCAAAACAGGGAACAGGCATCTGCCACCACGATGTGAGCTACTTTAATCTGAAAACCAAATACCTCTGACAAGAGAGGGCCCCTGCACATTGCTAAAGCCAAAGGAGCAATTCAGCATCTACTTTGGGAGCAGGGAAACAGTAAGGAAAGGACATTGGAAAATGGGCCATTTTTAGTTAAGAGCCATTGTTCTGTGGATGAGCAAGCCTTTGTGTTCCTGCAGCCACAGCAGCATGCAACAGTTCTGGTTGCACATTTTCAGCGATGTGTTCAGAAGAGCAAAGCAAGCCCGCTGAGGGCTGAAGCTCCAAAGGGAGGAGAGCAAACACCAGCAGCCAGCTCCAGCCTCATGTCTTGGCACATTGTAACTGTGCGATATTTTCCTGCGTGAAATCACAGCTTGCTCCCAGGAAGTGCTAGTCCACTTCTTAATGAAGATCTTTCTCCAAAATTGAGCAGAATTCCTCACAGACCTGTGGCCTTCAGCTTTCTGCAGCAGTTTCTCACTGTGCATCCCCGAAGAATGCAGGTCTGGTCCCACAAAGGGGCTGAGTGCTGGCCCAAGGGATGCAGACCTCTGGCACAAGACACCACCGTGGCATTGTCTGCGCATTATTATCAAGTGTTTTCCTGCTCAGAACACACGGTGTTGGTTGATGAGAAGCTCAACATGAGCCAGCAGTGTGTGCTTGCAGCCCACAAAGCTACATCAACTACATCCTGGGCTGTAACAGAAGCAGCGTGACCAGCAGGGAGAGGGAGGCGATTGTCCCCCTCTGCTCCACTCTGAGACCCCACCTGAGCACCACATTCAGCTCTGGGGCCCCAGCACAAGGACATGGAGCTGCTGGAGCAAGTCCAGAGGAGGTCCAGGAGGATGCTGAGGCTGGAGCACCTCTCCTACGAAGAAAGGCTGAAGGAGTTGGGGTTGTTCAGCCTGGAGAAGAGAAGGCTCCGGAGAGAACTTATAGCAACCTTCCAGTGCCTGAAGGGTGCCTACAAGAAAGCTGGAGAGGGACTTCTGAACAAGGGTATGTAGTTATAGGACAAAGGATAATCACTCTAAACTGAAAGAGGGCAGATTTAGATTAGCTATTGGGAAGAAATGCTTTACTATGAGGGCGGTGAGGCTGCCCAGAGAAGCTGTGGATGCCCCATCCCCAGAAGTGCCCAAGGCCAGGCTGGATGGGGCTTTGGGCAGCCTGGGCCAGTGGGAGGTGTCCCTGCCCATGGCAGGGGGTTGGAACTGGGTGGGCTTTAAGGTCCCTTCCAACCCAAACCATTCTGTGATTCTATGAAAAACAGGGGAACACCCAACTCCCTGTACTTTTCCCAACATCATCAACAGCTGATCTGCTAAAGTCCCCTGGAAACTTCAGGTATCTTTAACAAATCCTCAGAGGAAAAAAGGAAAACCAGGAGATAAAACAGCACTGAGGACTAGCACCCACATCTGCTCCATCCTACCCACACCTTCTTGACCCTTGCTCTCCTATTGTCCCACCCAACACCCACCTGCACCCCAAACCTTCGCACCCTCTGCAGCTCCTCCTGCCTCCCCTGCTGCCACTGCTCAGCCCAGCATCCTTCCTCCCTGCTGCCTCTCCCCCGAACATTTAAATAGTGTTTTCCTTCCCTTCTGCCTCACATTGATTTGGCGTCAGCTAGGAACGATAAGATCCCAAGAAGTTCTCAGGAAAGCCCCCCCCCGTTTCCCCAAGAAGCCCTCCATTCTGCCACCCAGATTAGTCCCAGCCCCGCAAGAGGCAATCACAGGGTTCTGCAGCTACCAGCCCCAGCAGTCCCTTTGGAGGCAAAAGCCACAGATGTACAGCAAGGCTTTAAAAAACAGATGAGTTTAAGACAAAAAAAATTGTAGGAAGAATCCACAGGAAAGCAATAAAAATGTACAAAAATAAGAAAACTTGCGTAAGTGGGCTTTTAAAGAATACAAAAAATTGATAAAAATGGGGGGAGAAATCAAAATATCCTATTCATCATCTTTGAATACCAAATACGGAGGATGCCTAAAGAAATTGATGATTGGACTTGATTTTAAAGGTCTCTTCCAACCTAAATGATCCAATTGATTCTATGAAATTGCTAAGCAAGTCTTTAAAAGGTAAATGGAAATAACACTGACTGTAAAAATAATTTTTAGGAAATGAAGTCATTGAAATCAAAGAATTATATTCTTTACATCAGCTCTTTACTACTGCTAACACCCATCAGCTGAATTGGGTGCCCCAGGACTAACAGACACCGCTCTTCACAGCAGACACAGCCCCGTGGAGAGGATGGCCAGGCGGGGCCTGCACAGGGGCAGCGGGACAACAGGCGACAAGGAGCAGGAGGGGATGGACTTGCAGCACCACAAACACAGGGGTGGCTGCTGGCCTGGGGCGAGCCCACTGCAGAGCTGACATCCTGCTCCACCAAACCCCCAGGACACTTCGCCAGCAACAGTGCTGATTTCCAGCCACTTCATTTCCAGATCATGAGTTTCCATAATACCTGACCAAGTGTCCCAGTCCACACGGTCCTTCCCCAGGAGAAATAACCCATTTATGTTCCATCACACTGGTGTTTCCACCCCATTTCCGTAATATCATGCAGGTACCATTTCTGGCCATCAATTAGAATTTGTAATTCTCCTGGTTTGTTATTCACCTCCTAACACTTGCACAGAGACAATTAAAGGATCTGTTTTTGCTGCCTGGTGCCTCTAATTCTGACCTCAACAGTTGGATGTTGTGCTCAGTACTGACCCATTTTCCCTCTTCATCAAGCACACATGAAGCGGGACAGCATTGTTGGGATCCTTTCTGTAGGCCGGCCAGCTGAGGCACATGAAAAGACAATGTGTTATAAGAGCACACAGGCAAACACATCTAATTGTGAGCATTGAGTTCAGAAGCTCTGGGCTCTGGCCGGGCTTCAAACTCTCCTAATTTAGAAACTGGAGGTTGTAGCAATTGGAATTTAGTGTGCCAGGTCACATAAGCCGAAAGATTCACCCCATCCCTCTACTCCACAGCTACGCAGAATGCAAAATTGAATAAAGAGGGACCCATATGTGAATACAAAGAGTACAGTTGAGAAACAGAATTTTCTCAAAATAGCAGATCCAAAACAGAACTGGAAGAGCAATGCAGGGAACAAAAATGCACATGCTAGCTTAATTTCTAGTATTCCTGAGTTTACTTTATTGCTGTTTGGTTTTGGTATTTTTGTTTGTTTAAAAAAAAAAATAGATCAAAGGCTTGAGTTCTTGGAGTTCCTCAGCTGCCCGACAGCAGCACATGCCTCCACCCACAGCAGGGTTTCCCATGTAGCTGCTAATCCACTCGGATGCTCAACAGCAGAGCCTTGAGTTTTCACGGATTTATGCCCTACACTGCACACAGTTCCGTCTGTTTCACGGTTATTGTTCTCACCAAGTCTACTTCATCATTTAAATTATTAACAGCAGAATTACACTGACTGAGGTCTCCTAGAATAAGCAGCTTTAAAATACGAAGGCTTGTATGGTAATGTATTGATACACATCAACTGGAACAGATAAATTTGAAGAAATTGAGATTTAATGGTCATCACTTCATTTGTGTTTGTTTTTTTATTATTATTATTTTTGGCATAAGAACAACAGAAGAAAAAGATGGAAAAGCCCCTTTAGATGGCCATCTGCAGATTGCCATTCATATGTTCAAGTACCTTCACGTAATCAGTAGCCAGAAGCTGCCTGATTGATGTGCCACACAGAGACACAACATCTTCAATCCTCTTGGACCCACCTCAGCACGAGCGTAGTGCCCTGTGGCAAGGCTCAGGAGGCACCCACGAGCCTGGGCAGCAGCGCATCCCACACAGCGAGACCAAGCAATTCTTCCCTGAGCTACAGCCACAGAGCCTCTGCAGCAAACAGTTTGTTTTATCAGAGGAGTACGCCAATGTTTGCAAAGCACAGACGCTGTACAAACACGTACAGCAAAGATGTAAATTATACACTGGTGTAAATCAAACCCCTGCTGAGAAAAACACAGTGACCCTGGTGGTTGAAGGAGGAAAAGGAGGACAGTGCAGAGAAACTTCTAGGTTCTAGTTCATTGATTTCTTCACCATCACCTTCTCATTAAGACGACAAAGTAATTTCCCACCAGCCTGTTACACCCCTATCGTTGTCATCAACTATTCAGAAAATAAAAAAGAAATCAAGTGTTATAATCGCATGAAGTCTCAGTAATTCTCAAAGTTACAAGCAAATTCATGTCTCCCCTTCGCCTATATTTTTTGAATGTAGGACATGAGAAACTGATTGCGAAAAAACACTTATGTTTAAAAAACAAGCTGTTCTCCCCAGCCACCAAATACTGCAGTCAGAGGCAACTGAGCTGATCCCGGAGTTAACAATATTCATTAATAACAGACTAGACAGTGCCCATGTTCAGACTATGCATATGGTTTGAATACAGGGAATTTGCTTTTCCCATGCACTGCATTACATATTAATACTGAAATAAAAGCCTTTTTTTTTTCCACCTAACTTCTAAGTATAATTGACAAATGGTTCCAATTCAGGGAAAAAAAAATAATCAATACATTCAAATAGCTTCTACCCATGCCACGTTGCCTAGTTTTCAAATATTTTTATTACACAAGGTTCTACATACTCTTTTGAAAAAAAATAGTTAAGTTTCATGCAGCTTTTTCATAGGAGATTTTATTTTAAAAATAAACTCTAGCCTTCTAAAGCAAGAGTTTATCTGCAATCAAGTCAAACTCTAACATAGCTTCCACTAAACTAATAATGGAAGTCTTACATGCAAAGACAAGTTCCTTTCAAATAAAAAAAGTGTATTTTGATTACATCTTATATCCAAAACCACAATATTCTGCTGGTCACTCAGGCTAGAGCTGCCCGAGTTAAAGCTGGTTCAAGGCAGGTTTTCACAGCCACCAGATGTAAGTGATAGCTGAGCACACAGGTTTCAGTTCTAACCATTACAGAGAAACCTATACCAGAAAAAAATAAATTTTTTGCTTACATGATGAGGACGAGGAGACAAAATAATAGTTTTAGAGGGACTTCGTATCATTATTTGTCAAGTGATAAGCATTGAGGTATGCCCTTTCCCTACCACCAGGCACAGGAAACCTCAAGTCACAGCTGCAGGCCCACCACACAAGTCTACCAGAACTTCCTGAAGACACCGACTGCTCGTAAGGCAACACTTCCAGCACTACAGACCGCAGGTCCCAGAGACAGCCTCACTAAGAACAGAAAACATCAGCAAAACTTTTAACACTTAACTTGGATTGCACAAGGCCATTTCATAAGAAATAGATAAAGTTAAAGCTCTTTAATTCCTACACCTGCAGAGAGGTTTAACCAGACAAACATAGATAGAACCCCAAACATACCTTGCTTGCATCAGAGCAGCTCATTCTCTCCACAGCTCCAGCACTATTCCTACTAAACAGTCTCAACTGCTCTGTCCTTACTTATATGCACTCCCTCCTACCAAATGACCTCTCTGATCAATTGCTTAAGGCCCTACACCTGTGTAGTATTAGGTAATGCTGATCCCATCAACTAGCTGTGCCCCAACAGCTGATGCTCGTGTCGCCAACCAGCAAGCAGGCACAGGAGCTAGGTCAGGGCTGCTCTTCTCACCCCAGAGGCAGGCCTTTGCTCTAAAAGACCTCCTGGAAGCAGCAGCAATAAGACTGGAGGAATCCCTAAGTCCCAGAAGAGCAAAATCCAAACTGAGTTCCTTTATGCATTGGACTTAAACATCAGAAATGCACAAGAGAAACTTAAAGTATGATTCTTCTATTCTTCCTGAAAAATAGCTAGCTATTCTTGTCTTTACCACTTTTCTCTTTCCTCATCTTTCATAATTAGACATATTACATCAATGGCCAACCATCAGCTCTCAGAAGATCTAGCAGAGAGTGGGTTGCTCACTGCGTCACTCGTGCAGCTGAATAAAGCATTCTTTCTCCTCAAGTCCTAATGACGCTTCCAGCTGGAAATAGCTAGATTTGCTCCTCAGAACAAATCAACCCACAGAAAACACCTTGCAGAGGATTAATTACAGAGCCACAGAGTTGGGGTTGGAAGGCATGTCTGGACATTGTCTAGTCCAAACCCCCCACTTAAGCGGGGTTACCTGGGGCAGGCTGTGCAGGACCATGCCCAGCTGGGTTCGAGTGCCTCTAAGGAGGGACCCCACCACCCCTCCGGGAGCCAGTGCCAGCATCTGACCACCCTCACAGTGAGAAAGGTTTTCCTCGTGTTGGAGTAGAATTTCCTGTACATCAGGTTGTGCCTGTTGACCCCGTCCTTCCTGCCTCTCAGAGGATTGTGCTGCTCTGCTGGTGGCCGCAGCAACCACCGGGGAAGCTCCCGGCCCCTCGGCACCATGGGCACAGGGGGCTGCCGGGCACCGGGGCTTGGGGTGTAAGCAGACCTCACTGCTCCTACAGGGCGAGCTCCCCGTTACAGGCAGATGGGCTCCGGGGTTTGCTTAAAGTTAGTATTAAGTGTGAAGAGCTGAATTTGAACAATTCATTTATTTTACTGTTATCTACGCAGGGTGCAGCGGCTGCTTCGTACGAAGTCTGACAGCCGACTCAGGAAGGAGCATGGGCGAGCCATGCTCAGAAACTCCCCACAGGGTTTTGTTGCTATTTGCTTTTTTCCATCTGTGCCAAAATACGTGCACTTTTAATTCAAATGAGCGTCACCACACAACTCTTCCCTGAGCACGTGGTTATGTATGGAAAAGGTTCTGGAAGCTCTGCTGGGCAGTCACACAAAGGCAGTGTCCCAGCAGCAGCAGCACAGCGCTACAGCCAGCAACAGGAGCTCGCCATGGAAAATATTTTGAAGTTTCTCTGTACATTGTCCTCCTTTACACCAATTTTTCCTAACAGTATCTGTAATCGGAGGGGTGATAATTAGTAATAATTGGTTCATGCAATCTGTTCTCGTCAACATTCCCTATTCTGCCCACCGCTTCTCTGTGAGCTAGCAACAAGCCGTACACGAGACGCAGAGGGAAGCTGCTGAGATGGGCTGTCGTGTCCACCTCCCTCCTGCCTGCCGGGGGCTGCTCCAGCCGGGGAGCAAGCGCAGGATCACAACATAAAGCATTAGACATGCTCTGGAAACCCTTTGCCCAGCTGCTCATTAGTACTGCATTAGTCTGTAAACTCAAGCGCAAAGCGCCTAGTTCAAGTTGCTCTTTCTTGATGTACTTGAAAGGTCCTGTGAATTTATGGCAGGATAATGCGGAGCACAGCACCTATTTATGAGTTGATCATTTGTACAAAACCCCCCTCAAAGCGCCGAAGGTTACCATTCGACCAAGAGCTGCACTTAGCTGCTCAGAGGGCAAGAAAGCCAAGTATATGAAAGTTAAAAGCATTAATAAAAGTGTGACTTATAAATTACTTCATCTTTGTCACCCTTTTTGAAATGGGGTGAGAGAGGCCAGGGTAAATTTATTTTTTAAGTGCTTTCTGAGACCTGCAAGGGTCAGCCCTGAAATGCTGTACTCTATAAATCATTCCATGCGTATCTGATAGATGCGAGTGCATCATAACATTAACAAATATTGATTTGTTTATCATTTGCAACAGTTTATAGCTAAACAGCAGACTTTATAATATTTGTAGGGAGAAGAAACTTTAATCTGTAAGAATGCAGAACAGAAACTCCCTTGGCCATGGGAGAAAAGAGCAACCAATTTCATTCTGTCACCCGGCTGCCTGCTCGGTGTACATGTTACACTCATATTATGAAACCAGTTATTTCACAAAATGACTAAAATTTTCAGGCATTTCATGAAACAACTTGTATCACTGCTAAGGACAACAGTGAAACCTTGCATTAGGGGTGCTCTGTGGAATCACAGCCATGAGAAGGAGAAAATGGAGTCCGCAGCGGGCAAGCAGTGCGGATGTCAGTGCTCCAAGATGAAGCCTCTGTCGGAGAACAGAAGACGGGCGTCACTCCCCCGGTCCGTCCTGGGAGTCTCTGCTCCGCCGCACCGCAGGGAGCCCCGCGCCGGGTCCTAACTGTCCCAGCTGGGGAGCAGCACAGGTGCCGCGGCACCACTCCGTGCCATTGCGCAGCTCCGCGCCATCGCGCAGCTCCGTGCCATCGCGCAGCTCCGCGCCATCGCGCAGCTCCGTGCCATCGCGCAGCTCCGTGCCATCGTGCATCTCTGTGCCATCGCACCGCTCCGTGCCATCGCGCAGCTCCGTGCCATTGTGCAGCTCCGCGCCATCGCGCAGCCGGGAGGAGGCCCGGGACGGCTGGCAGTTCATGTACGCGTGTAAACCTGCATCCCTCTGTACGTCGCTCTTAGTCGTGGAGGTCGAACAGCCATCTACAGGCACTTCACGTGACACTGTCTTACAATTTCCATCTATTTTATGAAGTTACCCAAATTAGTTGTTTCACAAAACGACTGGATGTGTAACTCGCGTCGTGGAACATTTTATATAGATATCCCCAGAGGCGCAACAAGGACATGCATTTTACAGTACCTCTGGCCTGCTAACAGCACCGGCCAGGCCACCCTCACTGCCAATCCCATGTTTCTGGCCAAAATCGGTGACCCAGGTGCAAGAATTGGCCCTCGGCGCCCTCCAGGCCATCTGGCAGGCACACAGCATCGGAATTGTCGCTGCCCACCACTGATCACCAGCACCCAGGAGCTGCTCTTAAATCATCACAGCCTGCGAGGCTGACAAAATACAGCAACACCCACTCTTTTGGTTTTTTCCTTAATTTAACATTATGCAGCATGTTGTAAAGGTGAGGAAGACACCTGGAGCAACAGGAGCAGGTCTGAAGAAACTACAGTAAAAATCTCATTAACCTAATGAGGGAGACAAACTATATGGTGAGTCTCTTCCTGATGCTTTAAATCATTAGGTATTAGGGTAAAACCAAACTTTTTCATTAAGCAGCTACAATAAAAACTGGGTTGTTTTCTTTCCCCACCATCTTTTTTAAAATAGCACAACTCTTTGCTTTTATTTATTTTTGGAACTTGACAGGCTTGATATCCAATTTCTATGCAGAACCACCCACTATTCACATCTCAGAAAGCTAATGAAGTGTAATAAAATTGCCCCAGGAGACATGTATATGGAGACATGCACAAACTTTTCACGAGAATACTAACCATGATTTCTTCAGGTGGGAAAGTAAAATTATGTAAGATAAATGAAAACAAAATCAAATAAACACCAACCATCAATTGCGAAACTCGGTTTGCAAAGGATGGGCACCTGCGCGGCAGCCAGTATCACCCTCACCTGCTGCCGCGTTTGTATGAGCAGCTCCCACTATGGCAAAACAACAACACTGCAGTTTCCCATTAGGAGAAACAAAGGTGAAGAGTAACAAGACCAGATTAAATGGTGCTGTACCAAAGCAGCCTGTAACATGCATGGGAGAAGAAAGCACAATTCAGATAAACAGCATGAACGCAGCATCTCTTATCCGGGGGGTTCCCCGAGTGCTTTTCGGGGCTGCCCTCCCGCTGCAGACCTGCACGGACCCGCAGCCACCTCTGCCAGCAGAAAGGCGGCAGATGCACTGCTGCTCAGCACGGTGCTGAGGAGGAGGATGCTTTTCCACGGGGAGCTCTGCACAAGTGTAGTAGACAAAAAGAAGTACGTTGTGTCTGGTTCTGGTGTGGTTCTGGTGTGGTTCCTTGTTCCAGAAAAGTGCTTTGTGCCACAAGGGATTGTAGTCTGAGGGCCCTTTCCATCAACGTAGGAGAATATATTTGTATTCCTGCTTCAGCATAAAGCAGGAATAGGCTCCTGTCCATTGTGCTTCACACCATGGCAAGTCAGGACCACGGCAAGTAGCACTGCACAGAGGAACCTGAATCAGTGGCACGTCAAACCAGCAAACACACGAAAAAGGAAAAGCTGGTGGAAGCCAGACACGAGGGCACGGCACACTGGGAAAGATGATTGGAGTTAAGAGAAGATCGGCTTCAAAAGTGAGGATGCTCAATCTGCAAGGCAGGTCATTCGGCCAGAAGACGCGTAACTGACTGAGAACCAAACTCTTCAGGGGCTGTGAGAAAAAAGCAGGCTGCTCGCCAACAAAGCAGCGAGTGGGCAGATGGTCTGTCACCTGCAGGACAGCACAGCCAGGAGCTGCAGCAGCACAGCACCCGGCTGGGTTGGGTTTGCAACGCTCTGACGTTCCTTCATGACCGCGGTCCAAAGCCGGGGCCGTCAGGCACATCGCTCCGGCCCAAAGCTGGCACGCAGCAGGTCTGCGCTGCAGCGCGGGGGCAAGCACCGGCTTTGTTGCCCTGGCTGATGTTGTCCTGAGCCCACCAGCGCACCAATCCATGGAAGGCTGTGCCACGAACAGCATACCACACTGTGGATATTGCTGTTTTTGAAGGACATGGCATCCACGTGCAGGTAGATGCGCACGAGTGACAGACCCTGGGCGCTGGCGTCGAGTTGCAGTTCCTCCCACAGCAGCAGCTCCCTGCCGGGGCCCGGGCTGGCCGGCAGGCTGACAAGCCGCCTCTGGTCCCCACGCTGCCCAGCCACGTTGTTCCCAGCAGTGAGAAAGTCATTCTGCTTTCCTTACGGTTTTTGTTTTGCTCCTGCTAACAGGATCATATTTTACTCACAAGAAATGGATTAGCTACTTTGCAACTTTTATTTACTTTTCAGAGGTTTCACCAAAAAGGCCTTTGTCACCGTCCTAGCTCCCCTCCGGCACTCCGCGCAGCAGCTGCACCAGCACCAGGCTGCAGAACTGCTGATGGGGCGGCTGCAGCCACGGTTTCACCCGGGAATGAGTTGGGAGCTGACGGTAAAGAAAAAAGGAGGTTTACCTCCGTGTTATCCCATCACCTGTCCTGTACCTGCTCAGGACTTGCTCCTAAAGGCAAAAGAATACTTGCTATGCTGCAAGAAAGGCAAAGTCCCTTACTGAAGTGATCTGAAAGAAGCAGTCTCTGCTGGGAATTATTTCTGGCTGTTAGGGATACCTGCATTTATTGTCTTCTGTGGTTTACTACAGCCATCTCCTTTTGTGTGCTGTCTGGCCTCCTGTACGGCTTCTCAGGGTATCTCTCTGGCTTGCTTCAAGGTCCCATATAAAACATTTTTCTTGTCTTTTTTTCTTCCTCTATTCTAAAATACCACCACCAACTAGAATCTAAGAAGGTAATAGTAACAAATAAAGCAAGGAAGTCTCACGGAAGTGCTGCAGCATCCCATGCCCAAACACATGGGTGTTGACTGGCTGCCACACATGGCCCTAAGGAGCAGAAATGGCTGGTGCGGCTTCACGTGGTGGTCACCGTCACCTGTGGTCCCCAGCAGGTCACGCCAGCCAGCTCCAGCCTTGGGGACACGCTTCCGAAGAGCACAGTTAGAGCATCTTGTACATGGTGAAGTCCTACGTCCCTCAAATAATGCACCACGTGCTTATGAAAAGATGTCCTTCTTCCTGGGGCAAACGGCAGCATGAGCCGAGAAGAACCACCGCTCTTTCACGCAGTGAGAGTTTTGGCTGCGCTGCCTCACAGCTGGCCGCTGGCCCCCCCCGATGGGCACAGGATGGTTGATGGGCAGCACACGGTAAAGCCCCGGGCTCCGCCCCAGGAAGAGAGAACGCTAGAATTGGCTCCATACCCCGGAATTATGGCACCGTCGCTCACCCGTGTTCACTCAGAAGAGCTGCTCCTCACTTACACCCTTTACTTCCCAGGAACAACCTGCACTTGTTATAAGCTCAGCACTTGGTCTCAGCAGCTCCTGTTCGTTTTAAAGCTTCTCCGTCTCAACCAGCACAAGGCCTGGTCACCGTAACATCCCCGCACCAGCTGGCCACACGTGCAGCAGGCAGCACGAGGCACAGGCTGCGTCCGAAGGCCGAGATCAGCCTGGGGGCAGCGGGGCCGCCAACAGCTCCGCTCGTACCGGTGGCGAAGGCGCCGGGGCCAGCACCAGCCCCAGCCAGGTCCAGAGCTGCAGCACCGCGCCTGCGCAGAGCATCTCTCCAGCACGGGAGAGACAACCCAGCGAGACCCTCTCTTACCAATTACAGGTCGTCAATATTGACTATCTGAGGGATTTCCATGCTCAGGAAGCAAATTAGAAACTCAATACCTGAACTATTCCTAAATGCAGTTATCAACTTCAGAGTTTTATCTCATAAAACCAATTCAGCTTAGAGTTTAATTCTATTAAATTAGGGCTTAGAAATAAGATTTGCTCTGAGAATGAATGCATCATTAGTTTTAAAATGCAATATACTGAAACCCAAAATGTGCAGCATTACAGTTTGAAGAATAAATGAGTAGAGATGGCACCCAAATGTACTTCTCCCTAAATATATTTACCAGCCTTGGAAAAATCTGTCGGCTCATTAGGATGGCAAGTCTTTTGGTGTGTGGGACGTCCCCCTTCTTTAGGGAATGATAATCCTCTTGTGTCTCTCCTTGGCACAAGTTTTTCCTTTGTTCTTAAAACCTTCTTATTTCAGCAGCTGACAGAGAAAAAAGAATCAGCATCCTCTTTCTTAATAAAAATGCCACAATGAGATCCTGTCGGGCTGGTGCCAGGCATGTCAAAGGAGCAGGTACTAATACAGGAAACCTCAAGAACTACCCGTTTTGTGTAAGTTACAGTATATGGAAGAGTCACGTAGGGCTGTTTTTTTAAATCAGACTTCCAATACATGAAAAGCACCCTTCCATGGGGTGCATGTAATCTCTGAATAGGGCCCTTAGTTTCCTGTGGTATTGTATTAAAACTCATGTTTGATACAATAATACAGGGATAGAATATGTTCGGAAGAGGACAAGGTAGCCCAACGGTGCCTGTCCCCTTGCATTATGAACTGCTGCGTGCTCTTTCATGCAGTACTGGCCAAGCAGATGCGAGCCCAACGCATGCCTGCAGTATTAGGATTATATGATTGAAGGTTAGGAAAAAATAGATGGAAAAAGGCAAGCACCACCCCAAAGGCACTGGAAGTCCTAAGCAGAAATAAAATGTTCTGGTGATACGTTTCACTGCAGATTTTATTCCAGACGTGGTATTTCAGATGGTCCAATGAAAAAAGGAGGCTCCTGCTCAGGCCTGGCCACCTACTTTCGCATTTAAAAAAAATCCACTGTTTTAAACGAAAATAACAATGTCTCCAAACAGTATTGTACTGTGATTTAGCAATCTGTACGATGCTGCTATGCCATCATCAAGTAATTGGTAGTCCATTGTCTCTCACACCAAAAGGCTAGGTTAAAGCTTTTAAAGATGTATTATAATATGTGTTAATTTGCTATTTTTATTCAAGTGGACTATAACAGTTTTGTTCTTATTAGAAGTACAAAAATAAAACGAACTCAAATGATCTCATTATAATTTTTGGTAGCAGAAGAGTCATATGGAACAACACAATTGACTCTATATAGCCTAAAATACTTACCAGTAAGCATTTTAATGTAAGAAATCATTTGAAAATGCATGCCAAAGAAGCTGTGAAAGTAAAAAGGACAAAACTATCTATGTCCATCTTGCTAGTTAGGCAGCAGCTCTGTGGGGTGATGCCCACATCATCATCCCCTCTTCAGTCAGGATCTGACTTTACAATATCGAGCAAATTCTCATATAACCACATTTGTATTTTGCCATATGATTTTTCTCTTCCTTAATTTTAAAATTATATTTAGATCAAAACAATCCGTGTATTTTACGTGATTAAAAGTCTCAACCTTTCCCTTTTATATTCCATCTTCAAAAGCAGCAAGCAGCCTTCCTACGTTCCAGGCAGCGTTCTGCCAAATATTTTATAGTTGTGCTCCCGTTCGTATCTGCTTTTACGTGGTTTTCATTCAGTGGCATGAACTATCTGTTCCAAACAGTGAAACAGAACAGCTCAGCTGAGATGCTACAGGGCTGCTGACATTTGGAATACTATTTTCAGTCCTATTTTACATATGCTTCCAAAATTTAGCTTATGAAAAAACAAAAATCAGTTAGAAGATGGGCTTACCAGTGTCTCTGGAAATGCAGATGACCTACTTTCAGCCATAAAGAACGGGGAAAATGCACTGCTATTGGCAGCGAAGTTAAAGGAAGGAAAGAACCAACACCAATACCTGTGCAAATGCCCAAGCAAGAAAACTGCCACTGAGAACGGAGCACTGGAAAGAGAGCTGACGGCAGCCCAAACCCACTGAAACCATGCATCACCGCTGGGTTTGAGTAATGAACAAACACCATTTGATTTCTTGTCTCCAACAGATTCCCAGGAAAAATCCTCTGGTCTGAAATGATCTCTTTTCCTGACTACTCGTAACATGAAGCAAAACAGCTGGGAAACAAAGTGGTTTAATAAGTGTAGCGCAAGGGTAAATATTAACTTACACATCTTTTAATGATGCATTTTGCAAAAATCCATAACGAGATAAAAGGAAACAGAGAGAGGAACACAACCCCAAAGTTTTTCAAAAAGGGAACTGATTCTTTAAAAAGAAAACTAATTAGAATTAATCAAGGCATTACCTAAAGAGAGGGATTAAAGGGAAAAAAAAAAAAACACCTGATTCAATTTAAGGCTATTAAAAATGACCATATTTGTGGATAAGGCAACAACTATAAACTTCCTATTGATACTTTATATTTTGTGTGGCTCTTTCAGCCTATAAACAAATTGTAAAAGATGGCAACAGCTAATTTAAAAAATAAAAAGCAAAGTGTTGTGGCAGAGTATAAATTGAGTCTGACAGTCAAGGTCACGTAACTTTTCACTTTTATTTAAAGACATTGCTTTGATTACTGAAAAATATTGCAAGATATATACACACAAGTCTGGGGTCAGGATAGCCAGCCTTTGAGGACTCCATTGATGGCTTATTGTCCATTGCTTTAAAAGGAAAAATAGCAATAATTTTTTAAATTGTCAAATGTTGCATAATTACCAAACTATAGAATATTGTCAGAAATCGTTGATATAATTTTTTGAATTATGCTTTGAGTGTAACCATTATGTCCTAACCAGTCCTGTTACGCCTCAATAAATTATTCCTGGAAATTTTAAAGAAATGTTTGCTGCTTTAGTTCACACACACGCAAAAAAACTTTCATTATATTCTTTTTTATTTATTTTAATTGCATTTATATTGTTCTAGTCCTTTTACTGCAAACTTTGGAAAAAAATGTTAAAGCTAGTTCTGAAATTCATTATCTGTAAAGAAAACTAGTTGAGCCTGCAATGCATGTTTCTAATATGGAAGTATCACACGAAGAGAAAGGATCTCCTGTCTAATGCAACAGTTCTCCTGGGCCCATTAAAGTCTTTATAGGTGGATCTCACTTATATCTTTGTTTAAAAGAAAAAAATACAGATTCTGAACAGAACTGGAGCCTATTTGATGTTCAGCCTCTATTGTCTTCAAGGCAGACCTGAATGAAAGCTTGGAATTAAACAGTCTTTGAATATAGTTTTCATGGAGATCATTGAAAGAGATATAAAATAAAGCTGACTGGTTCACACTTTCAGGCTTTCAGAGCCAGCTGCCACATTTCCCCTCATTCATCCACTTTCAAAGTTTATAAAATTATGATACAATTTTGTCACAGACTTTTTATAAATTAAAGGCAATAATCAGCCATTTTCTTTTCCTTTGTAAAGACTCCTTTTCAGGACCTGCAGCTTTCCTGGCTTCTTCCTTACTGCAGTGCACAAACAAGTTCCAATATTTGTATTTGCCCTGTTCTTTGAGAAACGACTTCTGGCGTCACTAATACATATTTTAATTAGTACACAAATATCAAGTACCCAATATTTTAATCATACACAAAGGTTATCAGTGAAATAATGGCTGTTGAAAGCAATAGGAGGTTTGATGTTACTTTTGGGGAGCAGGGGGCATTTCACCCCAGCTGTCTGCGACACAAATGACATTCCTTAGGATTAGATATTAGATGCATCCTATGGGTTACAAAGCACAATAACCAGGCTATGGTCAAAAAACTTTCTGACCTAATAGTGGGTCTCCATGCATGCATCTTGGCTTAAATCTTTCAACTTAATACTTTTTTATTTAAACAGCAAACCGTTGTGAAACCTATTCCTTTACCATTTACTATTCCTCTCATTTACATAGTTCTTCAGGATTCTGGGGCTGCACCACGCTTTGTTATTGAAATAAGCTGCCCTGGAGAAAGCTGCGCCTCTTGCTCTGCGCGGCTCCCCCTGCGCGCGGCGCGAGGCGCTGGTCACGATCCCGGCCGCAAACCACCTGAACCCACGCCCAAGGCTGGCCGGGACCGGGAGGAGGAGAGCAGGGCTTCCCCACACCACGAATGAGAAACCAAAGCACGAAGAAACAAAAAGAGCTTTGTCAAGCACACAGGTAGCCCGACGTGTGTTTGGACCAGCTGATGATTAAGAGCCTTAACACAGATTCCTCTGTCATTATGTCTTGCGGGTCCTGTGCGTACTTCCTCGGCATTAGCTCAATCCGGGGCTGCAGTCGTCCCCCCTCCACCGAGTCCCAGTGCCGTGCTGGGCAAATCGCTCGCCTCAGCGTCCCGCACACCTGACGGGGCATCAGCCTGAGCCCCGAGGTACGGCAGGGTGAGCCACGCAGCGTGCGAGAACCACGTGGGAGGTTCAAGGGGCGGACGCCAGAGAAGGATGAAACATTGCTGTCACCAAAATCATCACTGTGTTCCACGCTGCCCACATGGTCTGTCTTTGGAACCCACACTTTATCCTTTCCCATTGTTTCTGCAACACCCTACATATAATTTTCTTGGGATAAAATTCCTAGCGTATATAGATTATGAACATTGTCTTACTTTTTAAAATTACACCAATATATTAATTCATAACAGTGATGGCATTATTACAAATAATTACTATCCCTCTTGGTAACAATGGTTTTGAAGACACAAGACACAGATATCCCACAAATGCTGTGGCTGCACATCTCCTCTTCCAACCTGCTACTGCATCATTTTTCTTGATGTTTAGAGCAGTATCTTTCGAGGAGGTGCATCTACCATTTTTTGTAACTGCATTTAGGTAGTGCTTTCTGTCACTTGAGAAGATTATTTTAAAACGGGACCACAAAGAAAACCACTCAGATAAAATAACGCGTCATGCCAGGCTCATTATGCTAAATATATTTTTTCACAGCCTTCGTGTTTTCACTTTGCTGTTTTTCGTGCCGAGGCACGCGGGTGCCTTCTTGCTCGGCGGCATTTCCCAGTCGGGGCCAACCGTGGCAGGTTCCAGAAGACAGCGCGCATGCGGCGCACGCCAGCGGCAGCAGCCCCGGCACGTGGGGCTGCGCTGGGTGGGGCAGTACACGGGTGCTGGAGGAGGGAATACCCCAAATCCCGCAGAAACACTGCAGCGAGCCAGGCAAGGCCGCGCGACGTGCCAGGCAACTGACTTGCCTCCGAACGGCCACCTGACGCGCGAGCCCCACGGGCGAGGTGCGAGAGCGCGCGGGGTCCGCGCCCCCNCGGCCCGCTGGGTGCGCAGCGAGGCGAGCCAGCAGCACGCGGGGCCCGGGGCGCCGCCAACAAAGCACCGCCTGCAGCCAGCCCCGGCAGCCGTCCGAGCGCGCTATTCATCTCCTTGTTCGGATGAAGGCAGGATGCATAAAGAGGAGTGAGAGAGAAAAGGAGTGGAGTTATAAAAGGAAAAGGAGAAATCATAAATTAAAAGGGAGACAAAAAGCTCTGCTGGACATTTTTTTTTTCTGTGCAAAGCAATATAGGAGGAGAAGCATTAAGCATTACCGTGTTTCTTCATCAAATGACACAGAAAAAAAAGAAAGAAGTCTTTTCTGCAAATAATTCAAGTAAACAATCTCCAGAAAGCATGAACAACAATGCCAAATTTCTTGAAATTAGCCAAGCTCACAGAATCAGCAGGCTGCTATTGCTGTTTTGCGTCTGCGTTTCCAAAACCGTGGATGAGGCAATTTGTGGGAGGGGAAAAAAACAAGAAAAGGGCAGAAAAAAACAGCACCTTCCTCCTCCATTATCGTTCACCTGGGGTTTTGCTCGCCATAAATTTCATTTTGGAGGAAAAAAAAAATCCTGTGACAAACTCACCTTGACTAAATATTGTTTCCTGATTTCGAACAAAGATCTGATCCACTTTAACTTGCTAAACACTTTCTCGCTGTTTTATATGCACCACATCCAAGGAGGGGAAAAAATAAAGGAGAGATTTTTAGGTCAAATGATTAAGGAGAAAAGGGACTTAAACCAACAATTTTTTAAAGTTCTAATTGTTTGCTTATTGACACCAATTTACATGGAGCCACTTAGTGAATAAAGGTTTTCACAGTACATGGCACTTCTTTATGTCAGTTTTTAGCCATCATGTCACAGCCCGGCTTGAAAAGAAGAAATGCTGAAAACTCGTAGGCCAGAAATGAACAGCCTATTAAGATCTGAAAAGCTGTCATCCCCACTGAAAAGACTTGCGTCAGCCACTGAGGATATATTTTAAACCGCCTGTCCGCAAGAAAACTTTAATAATGCAGCCTTGCTCTAATGTCTTGTGAGAGGAGAGGCAATTTTACTTCTTCTATTAACCCAACGTGATTACAATGGCTTATTTCATGGAATATTAAGTTCAAATTCTGCTCCCTGGGAGGACAATAAAAAAAAGAGTGTGCTTATGACATTGCCCGAAATAGCCACAAGGACCGCAACTCCTTGGTGCTTTTAATGCATCCAAGCAGTAATCCACCTTAATTTGCTAATGGTTAAGTAAATTAGCAACAAAATAATAAAATACAAAAAGGTATCAACACAGAGGTAAAGTGCTTTCCTCTAAAAATATTAAAATAACAAAACGACGTTCGCGCGGAGATTGAGGTGGCCTTTCAGCCCCCTCCCTCCCCCCGCCGAATCAGGGGGAAAAATAAACTCCTTGTGTCGGACGGGCTTTGCCATGAGGCAATCATACGTGGAGCGCTCTGCGCCGAGACCACAGCTGGGACGGCTTTGTGCAGATGGAAGCGTTAATAACCGCCTGGGAGCTGGAAGCAAGCGCTTCTACCGCTACCTGCGCGGCCCGCAGGCGCGGGGAGGGCGCGGGGCCGCTGGTGCTGGGGCACCCCAGGTGCCCCCCGTGCCACGGGCGCCGTCCTGGCGGAGGGGCTGGGCCGCGCCAAGGGGCACCACGTGCGGAGCCACGCCGNGGCCTAGCGGGACGCCTGGGCAGGGGCCTGCCCGCCGCAGCGCGCACCGCGTCCTGCACTTAATCGAGCGGGGTGCTCAGCATCGGCAGTTCTGATCCCGGCACAATACGAAATCAGGTGGGAGCGAAGGTGCCCACCCAGCCCCCCGACACTTGCTCTCGTCGCGTGCAGCGTGCGGGGCGAGCCGCAGGGGGCTACGGGTGGGCGCGAGGGCGGGCGGAGGAAAACTTCGTCCCAAACGACGTGTTCTGCTTTTAAACCGGTCTGGGATGTACAGGAAAACTTCATCGCTCATCCTTTCTTGCACTGTCTTCCCATAATTATTTTTTTTTTCCCAATGTGGAAAAAGAAATAATTTTTTCATTTAAAAAAATTAATGTATGCAAATAGCTGGTGCAATTATAAATAGCCACCATTAATTTTTTCTACCCACTTCAACAATTCCGAAGCAAAAAGGCAAACTTAAATAAATACATTTAAAATTGCCTGCTGTGTAATAGTAAGGAGACTCCATAAAACTAGAACAATATTTATTTCTTCTTTTCTTAACAGCTCCCTGTTTTATTAGGCCCATGTTCCAAAGCGATCTGATAAGAAGGAGTGAGGCTAAATGGCAAATGGCAAACATCCCAAATCGCAACCTGATGTATTTCCACAGCCCTGACCTTCAGATAAAAATCGTACAGAAATCTGCAAACCCACCAAATATGCAGCACCACATGCTTCAAGCATTTTCAGACACAACAGTCGGGGGCAAAAAAAAAAAAAAAAGGAAAGAAGGGTGTTGCTATTTAAAGCATTTAGCCTTCCCCTCCCTTAGAATTTAAGGATTATGCTCATATGTGGCATGTACGAGGTGCATACAGAAAGCCACCATCAAATCAAAACGTTTCTAACATCCACAGAGGATACTGTGGGCATACAGCTGCCTATCTGTGACTATCAGAGAAACACATTATATATAAAGAATATATCCTACTGCTATATTATATGTATATTTAGGAAAATACTTCAAACAGCAAAAAATTTTGCACTGTGAAATTAGCTAAAATTATGACAACTGTAAGAAAAAAATTATACGGACAAAATTTGGGTCTGGTGGAAGAATTCTTTGATGTCTGGATTCCAATTTAACCCCGACTGAGTTCTAAGAATCAAATGAACAAAGTATATCATACACCCCAAGTCTGCTTGTCAGTGCTAGTCATCATTTTTATTTTATTCTTTCCAGCCACATATATTTACAAGACCCTGTTCTGACATTTCCTCCCTTCTCACTGGATACAGCTAGTTGCCAAACACGTTTGTGACACAGTCCAACTCTGTATTTATTTATTCATTAAAACACATGGATTAGTATCAATAAATATGTATAACAATATTTTCTTCATATTGCCATATAGATTGTTCCATAGGCATATGTGTAGGCTGGATGCTGTGTGGTACACACACAGAAATATGTGCAGATCTAAAATTTAAAAAATATTTTTAGTCAAAAGCCTGTGTCAATAAATACTGCATCTTTAGCTACATAAAAATGCACTGTGACTGTGTATAGCAGTAGATTTACTAAATAAGACTATAGGTGAATAATAAAACTGTGCTTAAATGCACATTAATATTTTCAGTTTTATTTAATCAAGGTGCTGGCTATCTATGGCATGCATTAGGGAACATCACCTTCATTTTATAAAGGGACATCAGCATGAAGCCTCTATGAACTGTACATATTACATGCTGAATAAATAGCATAATCCCTACCGTTTGTGTGTTTTGCATATAAAAATCACTTTTTCTTCAGGTACTGAACCACTTTATCCTATAAAGTGAACCCAGCTTCAGGATTTTTAAAGCAGTTGTAAAACATTAATAATATATCTAGGTTGTTTAAAGAATATTTCCAAATAACATGAAATATTTAGTCCACTCCCCCCCATCCCCACCCTCAGCGCTACCACCACCATAAAAAGACAAGATTTATCATGAAATGTTTGAGGGATAATCAGCCATTTTTGGCCAATATATTTTAATATTTATATACCTGACATAGCTGAATATAAATGATACATCATGATTTTCCATAGTGCATGGAATTTATACAATTAACTGAGTGATCCAATGGCTTTAGGGCACACAAGGTGCAAACAATGTTACAGTGGTTTGCTGATTATTGTTATAAATCTTATAAACCATAAAGACATTATGGTGCATTTTGTTTACACCATTTATTTTCAAATATTATATAAAACAATATTATTTATCATTAAAAGAGTTACACTTTCCCAGTGTATTAATTTCATGAGCTACATTTATATAACTATTTAAAAAAATACAGCTTGTAAAATACATGTCTGAAATACACAGTAAAAATGGATCATTTTCAAGTTATTTTCAGGGATTATGTTTTTGTCATTCTAAAATCAAGGAAACATTTAAACATTATCTGTATCTGAAATGTCTGATTAAAAAAAAAAAGTTAGACCAAGAAATCCATTTAGTTTAGATATACCCTGCACCCTCGCACATATACATGTGTGCTTTTATATAAGAGCACATACGTCTCTGCACACCAGCACAGGAGGTGCAGCATGCTCACCCTCAGCATGCTATTTGGACAATGTTTCTTAGCCGTATTTTAAAAATGAAAAATAATTACTTTGAAAAGCTTAATCTACAATTTTGTAGAGAAAAAAACATGTACAAATAAGCAGGCTTGGATTTTATAACGTGAATGAATTTTTCCTTGGAAAGAGCTACATCCACTGCGCTTTTATTCCTATTACATATAAATGTAAGATCACTGAGCGTCTGTACTTACAAATAAAAATTCCTAAAAATGTTCCTAAATGGTTACAATGCTCTAGTATTGTTTCAATTATTTTCATTTGGTTTTGCCTGTTTTTTGTGATGCTGTAGCCACAGAATGTGAAATTTGAAACACAAACAGTTCTGAGCTGAGCTCTGAAAATCGTGGGGTTGTCCACCCGTTAGTAAAAGGGAACTGAATACTGCAGCTGCTTATCAAATCAGTTTTATGTTTCTGAAATGAGTTCCTGCTGCTGAGCCTGAATTCATAGACAGTCAGAAAAAAAAATAGATTGATATAGCCCAAAACAAAACCCCTGAAAACACATCTAAGGTACTCTCTTTTTATAAACATAAATAGACAGATGGGTATATTTGTTCTATACCTACAGAAACAAAATGTGCTGATTACACATACGTGTGTGTATGTGGATATAAAATCCCTGCAAAAAAATCATATTATAAATCCATACGTTTTTTATTGTAGATTTTGTTTGCTTTACCAGAAGTAAACGAGTACTTTCTCTCCTATTCTTTCTGTACTATTGGCAATCAGGTATCTTGCTACTATTTTTTCTTTCAGAAAGCACATGCATTGCTTGCTGAACACAATCAGATTTTTTCTTAATTTTACATTTTTTTCTTCAGTTAAAATGACTGAAGAAATAAAAAGAAAAGGACAATTTTGCTATTTACTGTCCTTTTCCACATTAATATAACACCAGCCCAGTGAGTAACACAGAATTTGCTTTTCTCTTTAGTACTTATTGACCTGTTTAATGGTTTCTTTCAAATGCACTTAAAATATAAAAATACAGAACAAAAATGTAGAAATGCACGGAATTGTCTGTTGACTTCAGACATCAGCAGTGTTTTGTTGCAAATCTGAAGGTGCTAAAATCTCATCAATGACTGGGAAATAGTGCTAAATACAAGCTCTGCTAACTTTATTTTTAATGATGACTTTAAAAAACGGGGATCAGCGAGGTGAATGTAAAAACTGTTAATCTTAAATTTCTACAAACCCAAGTGTCAGGGCAAGCATGTATGGTGCATCAAGCATAACAAGATGAAAACGAGGAGGTGTTGGTGAGGAGGGGGTCCTAGACACTTGCTTTTCTTGAATCCCTCTGAATACATTTCACAATTCATCAGTTTTTGTCTTTCCTGCCACGAGTGAGGACAATCAGACCAGACACCCATTAGATTTTTCATGCAATTTTTTTTTTTCTTGTTCATGACATGTTGGCAGGGAGGATGGCAATTCTGAAATCTTACCAAATGAGAAAAATGTCAGAAACTGAACTGACAGCTAGTGGTTACTATGGTGATAGGTGATATTGAAAAAAAAAATAAAATAAGACTCAGTTAATTCAAAAGGAATCAAGTTCAGTATTTTTAAGCCAGTTGATACAGATGAAAACTTAATCCCGATACCGGGATGTTATCTTGTTTTAGCTAAGAGCCAAAGAAACCATTTACTTAATTAAATAATTAACTAGCTACAACTAAACATATAATGAATATTATAGTTTTAAACCAAAAATAAAATATATATATATAATAATTTATTTATAAAAATGTAACAGTCATATTAGAAAAAGCAGATTAGGAAAAATATTCTGCCTGTATGAGTAATCCAGAATTTTCTCCTACATAATCACAATTACCTACATGGGTCCAGTATTCTAACGTCAGTTTTGAGAGAGAAAGAGTAGTTTCATTCAATGACAAAGACAAATCAGCTTAGAGGTAAGTAAAGCTGCTGACTGATGTCTTCAATAGAAAGAAGGCTGCGCATGCAAGTTCTGCAGGAACCCGAATATCTCCATATTTGTGTTTATGTATTTTATGAGCTTTTTAAAAATTCCCAGGGGAGCTATTTATGGGGCCAAAATAACGCGAGATCTGGTGTTCTCATGATATTTCCATCTAGGAATTGAAATACTAAAATACCATGAGAACATCAGATCTCGTGTTATTTCGGCTGCATTAATGGTTCCCTTAGGTATTAACAAAGCCCTTGAAAAACAAACACAAATATTTGAGGCAGAAATATAAATGCTAGAATATCCACCACCCCTCAGCAGAAACCCAGTACACCACACACACAAAAAAATCTGCCTTTCTCTTCTTCGATCTCACATCTTAAAGCCAAATTTGTCTAACCATACACATTTACAATTAATATTATATTAAATGTTTTTGCCAACCACCTCTATTTTTCTGGTGGAAATTTAGTTTCCTAACAGTCCTTGAGGAAGATTATTTTAATATAAATGCTTGTGAGGTTTTAGGCATATTGTGATGAAAAACAATTTTTTGAAAGCAAAAATCACCAAAATAATTTGAATTTTGAATGTGCTACCTAGGTGGAGGTTTGAGAAGTCGTGACTGGAAGAATACTTAAATAAGACAAAAGGTAGCTCTTATGTTTTGGAAGTTCATCATATTTCCATATATGTTTATTTAAGCTGAATCACAATGTAGTTCCACATTTGACAGGAATATTTAACTCAGCTAAAGGAAAACATTAAAAGACATCAGGTCCTTCCAGAATAGCGAGTAGCTAGGAAAAAGCAGGATTCTTATTTATAACAGCCAGTTGGTATTTAATGATGAGGAAAAAAAAAAAAAAAAAAAGGAGCAAAATACCCAGGAAAAATGAAGCAGCGTGTCTTACAGGTTAGCAGTTTCTCACTGCTTACTGGGCAGACTACATTGCCATCTACTGGGAGAGAAAAGTTAAAATTCTGCTAAAAAAGCTTGTATTTCAAAAGGCTGGAAAATTAACTGGAAAAATGCCCAATCCAACATTCGGCACTGAACAAAAAGAAGAAAAAATTGTCACTGAAACATCAGTTCCTTTTATAGCTCATTATGGGCCGCTTCTGCGATCTCCTCCCAGCATTTTCCTTCCTAATTTCCAGCCAAAGCCTCTCCTTAGCTCCTGCCAGCCGCTCTGAGGAGCGAGTTAACGGCACCCGCAGACACTAGCACCAGCACCAGCACCAGCACCACCACCACCACCACCAGCAGCACCAGTACCACCACCACCAGCCTCCAGTGGCCCCGTGGTCCCCACGGGTGGAGCCTGGGACAGGGCGGGTGGGACAGGATGGGCCAGGAGGGGATGGGCCAGGAGGGGCTGATGGGACAGGACAGGACAGGACGGACAGGACGGGCGGGTGGCCCCACTGCCCTGGGGCTCTCCCCAGACACCAGTGCCTGCGAGGCAGCTCCTGCTCAGGGCTGGCACCGGGGCTTTGCAGCACCAGCAGCCCCCGGCCCGGCCGAGACGAGCGGGGGCTGCTTCCAGCAGCGCTGCAGTGACACAGGAACCCACGGCTATTGAAACCGGGCAGCTCTCACGCTCCTAAATCACTTCCGTGCTTTTCGCCTCCCGTGTTATTATTCGCATGACAAGGGAGCCTGAGCCCACCCCAGGCCTCGCCATGCGGAGCACCAGATGCTCACACAAGGCACGTCCTCTCCTGAGCGTGTACGGTCATGGCACACAACACAAAGAATAACAAGGTGGGAAAATCTATTGTTACTTTACTTACAGGTGGGAAGCTGTAAGAGCAGCCTCTCCCAAATCCAGCATCAGCAACTCACCCGGGCTCAGCCCGTCCCTTTCTTTGCCCAGCCATAACACCGCAGGTCTATGGGACAAGCAGGTGAGTGCCACAGCCCAGACAAAGCACCAACCCTACCCCATTTTCTGTGCCAGGAACACCGCTGACACCATCTGTGGCCTCAGTTGACCTCCTGCTTTCCATCTACTGCTTCCACACGTCCTCCAGCCAGACATCGGCAGGCAGGAAAGCCAGCCAAGCTCCAACACTGAGGCCAGGGGCAGGGCAGAGCCACTACAGATAGCGTGCAAGAGGGGTGCAGGCAAGAGGAGCATGTGAAGACCACCACATGGTGGGCTCATGGGGCTGGAGATGGGCTAGGCTGTGCTGGAGGTGGTCCAGGTTGGGCTGGAGGTGGGCTAGGTTTGGATGGAGACGGGCTAGGTTGGGCTGGAGGTGGGCTCCCTGAGCTGCTCCACGGGAGGCTACATCACTGAATGTCTCCTCTTACCAGCACGGCTGGGCAGGTAAAAGGAGGACACAGGGCTGCAAGAGGCTTGGCTGTGCAAAGCAGGGGAGGTGGAAGGCAGTAAGCTGGAGAAGGAACAGAAACTGACTTAGGCTGTAATTACTCCCGACGCTAACGCAATACCCTGTATGTTATACCCCATAATCAACAACTACGTTCTTTGTCTTGAGCAGCAAACCTGCCTTCTCCTCAAAAACACACAAAAACTTTTAGAAAAGTGGTGGCCTATAAATAAAAATTGGTTCCGAAATAGTTTCAACCTATATCCACAATGTGCAACTTGCCCTGCTCATTATAAGGAATGAAAACAATGCCAGCTTGTTCCCATCCCTGAACACAGGAACAGAAAATTTTGGAATCGTAACTGGATTGGATGAGTCCCATTGTCCTCTGACTGCCAAACAGCATCGCAAAAGCAAGCGTTTTAAGGTCAGGCCATGCTAAACGCATTTCTCTCCCTATAGCTAAGTTCAATGGAGTCAGGACTTTCTAACGAGAGGGCTGCATTTTCAATGCAAATAGGATTTCTATCAGGATACATTTTCATCCCGGGTCTTTGCAGACAAAACATCTCCCCTAACATCAGCGAAGGCTCCTACATTTGATTGCATGTATTACTGCATAAAAGTGGTTTGGGGGCAACAGCAAAACAAGTTCTTTTTATACTCACACTAAAAAACCCTTGTCTAAACAACAGAATTATACTAAAAGTAAAAAAAAAAAAAAGTCATTTTAAAATAAATGCAATTGCAAAAAAGGATCTGGGAGATAAGAGAACGATAAGGTAAATAAACCAAAAAAACAAGATATCACAAAACTCATTTTCAAGATAAAAAACAGTAATAAATAACTGTTTGGGACCAGTTAAAACTATCATTCATTATATATGAAAAGTAGAGACTGTTTAAAATTGGAAGCTTATTTAAAAAATATGAAGTAAATATTGCACCCCTGTAAAACTACTTAAAAATTTATATTATGTATCAACTTAGAATATGGCAAATTCAGTGAAAGCTTGAATACTAGCAAAGAGGTTTGTCTTCCAAGCACCACACCAGGAAAGCTATAAAATGGCCATGTGTAAATACACACCGAAATGGACTCTATTTTTATATAAATTTCAATAAAAATCAAAAATGTCTTTTTTAACGTAGTCTATGGTATCCTTGTTACTGTGCATGGATGTATAGGTGGAGATCATAGCAGATAGCTAATGTTAACTATTATTAAAAGAAAATTAAAACACTTTATTCTTGTCTCCTTTTTCCTTTTTAACATTTTGATAAGGAGTTACATTGCCATAAAATTTCCACTGGTGTGGGGGGTTATTGTTTATTCCTTAATATTTTTAATTTAAAGCCAGATGTTGCCTTTTTTATACAGTTAAAAAATATGACTTGGAATTCTGGAGAAAGAGGAGCCATCGCAATCTATTATTTTTATGTATACATATATATGTGTGTGTACATATGCATGTATGCATTACAGTGAAAACCACTGGAGATGTCCAGGCAGTGCTCAGACAAACAGCAGGACAGCCTGCCCCTCAGATCTTACGGAGTCACTTAAAGCAAGAGAGAACAAGGGGTCAGAGGAAAAGTGGGAGCTACTAAGGAAAGAATAAAATCATGCTTAGAAACATGTAATCACATAAACTAACTACACATGTAAAATAATGGTTTCAAATTGTTTTCATGTATGCTTGAAGGAAATAAAAAAAAGCTAAGCTTATATGCCTCTCAACTGACCCATCGCTACTACCTGTTTGACATCTCCTCCCGGGTACCATCCTACGATGGGGAATTCAAGCACCTTTATTTCACCACACACACACATACACCTTAAAATGCAGGTTTTTTTCTGTAACTGAGCTGGAGCACACATATTCACTCATTCAGAATAAATCTATACGAACTAGCTCCAGCATTTTTAAAGTAGTGCTGCTTGTGCGGTCTGCTGGTATCTCGAAGAAACAAGAAACTATTTTCACATCTCATTCACATAATGGATGAGCTGCAGAGCAGATGAACACCCTGGAAACTGTTCAGTTTGTCACATATACATGAAAATTCTTTGATACTTCCACATTAAGCTTTCAAAGCTGGGCTATTTTGGCAGTCCACTTGTATACATTAGAGACCATGATGGTCACAGAAGGTCTTTGGTTTGGTTTGGTTTTTTTAATGGAAAAAAGCATATGTAAATAATCCCTAATGATCATGTCAATGGTCTTAGGGTTAAAGCGGGGCTTTACGTTGCTTTCATAGCCCCCCCGCTCTGTGGCCCTGCAGGATCATTTCTGGAGCAGTCCCCGGGAGCAGAGCGGTGGCCGGCCGGGAACCTTCTGGCAGGAGCCGGCCGGTTCCTGCTCCCTTATCTACCAGTGGCATTCAAAGAGCCGCTCCAGAAAGGCACACACTTCGGGGTCCGGTTCTTACCTTGTTTATACCATTTCAAGACAACTGAGTTCAATGAAATTAATCCTGATTTACTGCAGTAAGCGAGCAAAATAATGGTTCTAAGTGGTGTAACCTTTTACCGTCTTTCAGTTGCCAAAGTCTACCAGCTGTTAAGTCTATCAATTTTGCTCTTTTCATTTTTTCAGGCACATTCTACCTTCAGTTTCTGCTCAAAATTCAATTGACTTCAATGGGATTTCTGTGTAAGGAGCAAGGCTCGACCGTAGTCGCTGGGACAAATCTGCCGCTGATTCCAGCAGACGTGAGGACCAAGACGCCGTCCCTGGGAAGGGACGCCAGCAGAGGAGGAGGTCTCTGTGCAAAGCCCACCGTGCACAATTAACACATGAACGAGATCTTATTTATAACGAGTCATTCATTTAAAAAAATGCAAAGCACGGTTCTTTGTCTGTTATTGTGCTGTTTGCCTCCAATATTCATTGCAAACTAATAATCTGAGTTAGTGCTGCCGAGGTTTGCTATGCTTGAAAATCTTTATTGACTCAGTTTCGATGAAAGTGGGGGTAAATCAGTGATGTCACCAGCGGAAAGCACAATATTTTTGCTGTCAATGATGCTTTGAAAAGTTATTTAAACAAAGGGAAGTAAAACACCTAACTATGAAAGTTATATAGAAACATGATCACTGAACTTTACATTTAGGAAGAATTAAGCTTTTAAAAAGTTTTTTCCACTGAAATAGCCTTTAATGGTAGTTATCCAGGTGGCCCCTGGATTTATTGTTGGATTTTGCTTTGACTGCTCTGGAGTTCCCAAGGGGACTATTACGTCAATAATTTCTAAGGCAACATTTTATTCCAGGTAACTGAAATTCCTTAGAAGATGAGAGCTTCAGCTTGGAGATTCTCAGATCCCATTTGAAATCACTCATACTGACTACAGTAGAAATGTAAAAATAAATTATTGTATAGCCTTCTCCTTTCAGCTATATATATATAATCTATATATATATTTATAAACATTCTTAATGTAACAATTCAGAACTTAATTCCCCTTGAAGCTATTAAAACTATATATTTAATTACATTCACAAAGGAGTTGCCTGGGATACAGTCAAAGCCTACCACTAATTCAACATATATTATATATTAACACAATTTGCAATTCTGAAAAATTAGTAATACGGGTCATACGCTGTCTTCATTCTGGGCATGGAACTCCCATCAGAGTCAGTCAACAGCCTTTATTTATAAAGTCTGGGGTTTTATGAAGAAGTCTATAATGACTATTTTTGGTCAAGCTTAAAAGAAAAAGAAACGGCACAAAGGTCTTCTGGTTTCCAATGCACAAAGCATATTTTGCTAGTAGGAAAAGTAGAGTAGGACTTCTATCTAGACTAAACAAATTTCAGAATAAAATGATAAATGAATCAAGGAACTTACACTTTCAGATCCTAAATTATATTAAGTCTCTGATTTTATGAAGCCAGAAAAAGGTCATTTCATGATACTTATAAGCTACAGTAAATAACTAAAATTTATGCGGTATGATGATTTTAATCGGTAGTATTCTCAAAACCTTGATAATCGATACAACTTGCAACAAATCAGAGAATTTAAACTGAAAATATAATTGTTCCTTTTAAGACCTATTATGTTTAATATCCATTGGCCATGTTTGTTCCACAGGTCACGTCTAAAAATAAATTTACTATATTTCTTGCATTTGATTAACAGAAAGCGCCTAATGATACGTGTCCAAATTCCCAGAACGGTTGTCCCTGTGCTGGTGTCTATATAGGCTGTCTTGCATAAACTGAAAACCATCTGTCATAAATACATAATCGCTTTTAAATCCACCACACCCATTCCTCCTGCTCCCCAAAAAGGATGCATGTGAAGTATGGTCTGCCCCTGAAATATTCCTTGCAAGTTGCTAAGTGGATATAAAAGAACACAGACCTAAAATAATCTGCAAATAACTGTAACATAAGCCCTGAAAAATGCTTTTGGAGCTGGAGAGAGGGGGGAGAAACACTTCCATCGCCTGGAGTCGACTCAGACCCCGAATCCGGGTGAAGCGATCAGGCGATACTGTTTGCCCCTGGTTTATTTTGTAAATTTGAGAGATGATTGCTACAAATCTTATTTAAATCAAGCTTCCATTTGAATATTTTCTTATAATTGAACAAGTGTTAAACTGCATCAGGCTGTCACAGCTGTTACAATACATGAACCACACTTACAGTAACAGCTTTCGTTCCACATTTTTGTGGAGTAGTTTCCATAGCACTATGATCAGGGTTTGCATATTTTTATACCACTTGCATATTGAAAATAAACTCTGATGTTTAGATTGCTTTCTCCAAGTGCATCTGGTACTTAAATTTCCTGAAAAACCAAGCAGGCAACTCTGATTTAAGACCAAACAGCCAGGGTGTAACACCTTGTTTTACTTTTTGTAAAGTTATTTTTAGCCTTCTTTTCTCTTAAAATTGTAGCTAAATACTATATTGGATGAGAAAGCTTTGAAATAGGCATTTATCTTAATTGTCATCCGTGAATTAGACGTTACGGCAAACTTTTCCATTCACAACAATATACAATATAATCAGATATTCTCCACGTAATAATACGCTTTGCATAATTATCTATGCCTCGGTTCAGTGTTTGGAACAGATAAAAAGAAAAGTGCTCAGAAGTTTTAATTAAATTGCGGTTCCCGTGCACGAGCACCTGCCTCTGGCCAGCACCTCCTGCCCGCGAGCCACGCGCCCAGGGCCGCGAGCAGCCCGGTGGGTGCGGGCACGGCACGGCACGGCACGGCACGGCACGCGCCTGCGCCACGCGTGTTCTTGCCCAAGGAGTCGCCCTTTTGTTAGAAAAACAAACACAACTTTATCCATCTCGCTGAAAGAAATCTCATGAGCACAACCTCTGCTTTTGAAAGCAACCAAAGCCAGACCGTGGCTGGCGTCCTGCTGGCTTCGCCCCAGAGCCGGCCCGAGCCGCCCACGAGGCTCTGCGGCTCCGAAGCGCCGGCCTCGCCGGGCCGGCTCCGCTGCTCGCTGCTGAGCGCCCCCGAAACAGCACATTGGAAATTAGCGAAACACAGCAATGCTGTTCACTTTAAATTTTAATAAGAAACAGAGACATCTTCTCCCTCTTTCTTTTGCTGTTCCTCCCTCTCTTCTAAGAACAGAAGGCTGCTGGTGAAAGGAATGAAAATCTGGAAAGAATTTGGGGTGGACTGGCCAACCCCCTTTCATTTCCTTCAGATGTTTACAATCTAGCACCTTTCTGAAGACAAAGATGGGAAAAAAGCTATTTTTTCTTTTGACTGAAGGGTGAGACAGGGGGGTATTAAAAACTGATCAATGTAATTTTTTTCGCAGAAGTATTTGCACATCTGTGAAATAATGTAATTTATGAAAAAAATCTTTTTATATGACATTCATGATTATAGCCTGATCTGGAGAATTATTCAAATATAAAATTAAATACTCAAAAACTAGCTGTGCTGTGGATGACTGAGCTTTTACCAGCTGTGCATCACACTTCTGTAATTCTATTAAAAGTATATAAGTGAGGCTTTCCAACTATGTCTGAATCTCTTCTAAAAGGAATGTTACATTTCTAAATGGCTTTATGATCAGTTGCGTTTTGTTTTTTCTTGATTATCATCCCAGTTGTTGGATACGTTTTATCTGACTGTATCAAAAAAAAAAAAAGAGGAATGCATACGCATGGAAAGCGCCCTATAAATTATATTGCGTTTTATTATCACAGGGCTTAAGGAAAATTGGCTCTTAAGAAAGGTTAAAAACCTTTAAAGAGCATTCTCCTGCTCGGTTGAAATTACTTTGCTCTGCCGCGCCCCATCTGGGCCCGGTACCTGGCCACCGCCCCGCTCCGNCGGGTCCTAAGCTCATCCCCCGAAGACGAGCGAGGTGCGCGCTCGCAGGCACTGCTTTAGGCACCGAGCCGCACGCCCCGCAGGTAGTTCAGAAGGGAAGGGCTCTGTTTGCTTCCACGCAATTTCTGCTCGGTTTCAAGGCATTCTGCTCGCGTCCAGCTGCATCAGGCAGGACTCGCAGCCAACCCGCCCCTCAGCACAGGCACAGGCTCCGCATGAAAGTTCACCCATATTTTCTAAGCTTAAATACAACGCTTGGTATAGATCCTCCGCGGCTTTCTTATTATCTACAGGTTACAGATAGTATAATCCTGAAATTATGTGTACTTTCCCATGTAACAAGCCAATATTTTGATTAAAAGGGAAAATACAATCCTAAAAACAACCTAAATGTTCTGGTATAAACTAGCCATTAAAAGAAGAGCACCAACAAAAGGCCACATTAGTAAAAGACAGGAGCTGCAGTTATAGTTTAGCAGGGAGAGAGACAAAATAAGGGGTAAGATATTGTTTCTGCTGCCTAAGACAGACGGACTTTAATAACACTTAACAGAATGATGCACATTAACGATCTCAGAAAGCACTTCTTATGCCTCATCCATCATGCGGAGGAGAAAATGAAGCCTTCGACAGCATTAGGAATTATTCTAGATCTTGTCAGTAATTCGCAGCTTCTCTGTAGTATCGTAACACAAATTTGTGTGTATGAGACACTGACCATTAATCTAAGGGCTTTTTTTTACTCGCCACGGCGTGCTGAGAATGTATCAATTGTTTCACGGAGAAATTTCACAGATGAAGCCTTACTAAATAAAACACGGAAGAGGAAAGAGATATAGACAGAAACATAAACAAGGGCAACTCAGAGACAAATTATTATCCTTAAAACAAAAAACACAATAAAATCTCCATATATGTGTTTTCTGAATGGGCAACAACAGACCTTGTTCACTGCAAATAGTCAGAATATGCAGCGATTATAGAGTTATGCTCATACAGACAGACAGACTTTTATTTAATTTTCTGGGAGCCTTCTTTCCCCTTCCTTACCAGAGTATAGGAAAAATCCTGATCTCTCCTCCCAGGAGAGTCGTGTATTTTTACAAATAGTAGCAAAACAAATTTCAATACAAAATGCCGTAAGACTAAATAAACAATAGCTTTTGGCAACCTTTTCCTTAAGTCGAAATCTGCTGTTAATCGCATGATAGCTGTTTCGACTGGAATCTGTACTACAAAGGAAAATGTCCATAAATATTTGTACAGCAAGCTCCTAAGAAAAAAGCCCTCTGAGTACACTCCAAATTCATTTCTATATATGCAACGTAGAGATGAAAGCTAATGAGTTATATGAAGTTTATGATAAATTAAAACTGTTCTGCTTCCAAAACTCATATACCAAGCAGATGTATGTTTACATAGATGTGATAGACTGCGCAACAGCAGAACACTTGTCAGACAGAATGAGGTGAATTCTCCTCTAGATGTGGAGGAGCTGAATTGTCTCAGGGAAAAAAAAGGATGGAATTTGATCAAATACTAATCAAGCAGCAATAATCAGCCTTGCAGTAGCCTAAAACATACACTATTTTATCTCAATTGAAATAGTGACATATATCCAAAAAGTCCTCAAAGAAACTTGGATTTAGATAATGTATTGTGATTGCAGTAGATATGCAGGATTAAAATCATTCTTGATCTTCAAACAGAATAAGAATGTATAGTTCTGTTTACTGCACAGATCTTTGTGTATAAAAGATATGACAAATATTTTAGGTTATTTAGAAGCCCATATTTCTTTATTTTGAATTTTTACAGACCAAATACTGGGAAAGTGATTTGACAGTCACAGGTAACAGGCACAAATTACAGATTAAACTCATTAGAAATTATAAACACTCATATAGTCTGTTAAACCCCCTGACAAAACCTGAAAATTAGAAATCCAATAACCAAGCATCAATAGGGTCTTTAACGGCTGGACAGATGTTTAAACTGCACGATGCTCATGTCAGGAGTGAAACGAAACAGTTGAAAATCAAGGTCTGCATTAAATAACAAGGCACTGATGTCAGATCAGATCATTCATATGAACTGTTTTAATCCATCTTTTGCCATTAAATTACATTCTTCTATAATCGTATAATTTTGTTGTTCGTTCATTTTGCATAATATGAAAAAAAAATAAAGAAAATATGCAGATGAGGGAGACTGTTCTAAAACACTCTGCATAGCCATCCTCAGGAAAGGATTACTATCAAATTGATGTATACAAAAAGTCAGGACTGCTGTGTCAGAATAAAAATGTAAGTAAAGCTTTCAAATAAAATCTTATCAGCAAGCTTTAATTTTTGGCTTATTTAATTAAATCACAGAGGGAGATATTGCAGGAATGGTCACCTCACCAACAGTAACTAGATAAATCCCTAGGAGCGGGCACTGGGATAGCAAAAGAAAAATTGTTTGCGTTCCTAATGTTCGGCCTGACCTGGGAAGGATAACAAAAGAATCTGGCATGAATATGTATTTTTATAGAGAGTGCTGCTGGTAAACATACCAAATAAAATAGAGTGGATTATTTTAAAATAGTTTCTCCTTAACTCTCAGTATGTTTAATACGATGATATGAAAAACTATATATAAACCAGAAACGTACTCAGCCCATACAAAATTCCTTACAGTGCGGTAAAAAGGCAGCCAGATTTCAGCAGAAGAAAACAAACAAACAACAGAAACGCTCCGAAGCCGCCCTGTCTCTCTGCAAGCCTGCGTGCTCTCCAGTGCCGAGATAAAGACCCAATCTGCTCATCAAACACCTCCGGGCTCGGCCATCTAATAGGAACAAATTGGCAATGACTGCCCAAGCAAGTAACACAGGCCCACTGATTTGTAGATTGATACTGATGCCTAATGATCCCCTTGGGCAGATCAATAGCAACAATCCTCATCCCTGCCTTTCTTCNCGCGCGGGTGCGTGGAGAGCGCCGGGACACCAAGGGTGAGGTGGGAGAACGGCGCGTGCCAGCGCCTCGTTCTACACGTTGGGATTGCTGAGAACTCGAGGCAAGCGCGGCGCTTCGGTGGCACGGAAACGGAGGCGGTGGCCTGGCCATTGTTTAAGGAACCAGGGCGTACGGACAGGTGGATTCATCCTGCGGATTGCTGTAATAGGGTTATACCGCACTTCTCCTGATGCTCTTGCCTTTTCCCTCCTCGACTTTCAGTTGTCTTGTCTCTTAGTGCACTACAGTANACGCTCCGAAGCCGCCCTGTCTCTCTGCAAGCCTGCGTGCTCTCCAGTGCCGAGATAAAGACCCAATCTGCTCATCAAACACCTCCGGGCTCGGCCATCTAATAGGAACAAATTGGCAATGACTGCCCAAGCAAGTAACACAGGCCCACTGATTTGTAGATTGATACTGATGCCTAATGATCCCCTTGGGCAGATCAATAGCAACAATCCTCATCCCTGCCTTTCTTCTTTATTGGCACACAGGACCGAGGCGAGCAGAAGCCGTGCGCGCGCGCTCCCCAGCACCGGCGCTCCCTGCAATGGGGCAGCGGGAGCTCCGCCGAAACCGTGGCCGAGGCGACCCGGTCGTGTGATTGTGTCCAAGGAGGGAAAAACTCTGCCCGTGCTCTCCTGCCCCGCGGGCAGCGGCCGCGGCTCCCGGCTGCCCCACGCAGGTGCCACCAGCCCGGGCTGGGCACGGGGGCCNGAAACGGAGGCGGTGGCCTGGCCATTGTTTAAGGAACCAGGGCGTACGGACAGGTGGATTCATCCTGCGGATTGCTGTAATAGGGTTATACCGCACTTCTCCTGATGCTCTTGCCTTTTCCCTCCTCGACTTTCAGTTGTCTTGTCTCTTAGTGCACTACAGTATGATCAATCAGGCAATTTCAACGCAGGATTTTTATTCAGTTAACCGTGAGTCACTTTCATCCACTTCCTCCAGCCCCACCCCTTGCAAGAATTAGGGATTTTCTGTTTATTTATTAATCTAGTGAATACAGTTATCCCATTAGTATATCCTTTTAAAGTCCCTGGTAATACCTAAGAAAAACTAATAGAGTTGCTTTGCTTTTTTTTTTTTTTCAGTGAATTAATGTTAGTGATGTTCTGCAGACTCGTAAGTGGTCATTTATGGCATCAGGGCTGCTGGCAGGCATCACAATCAGCACTGAACTTCTGCGGCAATTTCCCTCGCTCCAGAATAACTATGTATAAACACAAGACCTTATCAGGTGTACCCAAAGTATCAGGTAAGCAAACACAGAAAAAAAAAATCAGAAAGTTTGTGTCTACTGCCTATGAAATATTAATCTTGGAATTAGTGTGCGTGTAATGTCCCCTGAAACGGCCTCCCCCCGCTCACTCCTTTGTGTACACTTTCAGGGTTCTGCTTAACGCCCGAGCAGGGTGAGAAGACACCGTCTCGATTCCTGAATTGCGTTCAGCCCCCAGCCGCCCGCCCGCGATCTGTCTGTCCGGCAGTCAGCGTGGCAGTTTTGCTCTTTATGGCCGCTTTATTAAACCGTGGGCAGAGCAAAAGGCAAAGGATAAAATTACATTTCATTGGCTGTAAATGTCCCGACCAGCCCTCCAGCCCGAGCCTCTCCGCTAACAGCAGCAACGGCCGGCCCCGTGCCGCCGCCTGGCCGCGCTGCCCGCACCGCGCCCCGGACCCCGCCGCCCGCCAGCGGCC
>VXAA01005663.1:192758-242982 GCA_013399115.1 Anseranas semipalmata
CTCCGGTCCCAGATTGCTTAAGCGGCGCAGAAGTTGAGGTGTCTTCTCCACCCACCTTCCCTCCCTGCTCCGCCGAGAAGCGGCGATTTGTAACCGAAAGGCAGCGGCGGGAGAGAGGGGGAGAGGGAAGGAAGGGCTCCGCGACCTGCCTTACCTCCGGCGGCTGGCTCCTGCGCTCCCAGGAATTCCCCGTTCCGCTAGAATTTTTGAGAGCCATCCTTCAGGGTTTTTAGTTTGCTCTTTCTCTCCCTTCCTCCTCCTCCTCTCCCGGTGTTGTGACTGGGTTTATAAAAAAAATAAAAAAGACAACTCCATGTTAAGCTAGCAGTCAGGGCATCGTGAAGTCTAGGGCTACAGGGGGAGGGAAGAGAGGAGGGGAGGGTCACAGCTTAATGCCTTACAAAAGGGAGCCAAAAGCCTCTATATTTTTTTAATATCCTATACAAAATGCTGGCATGCATATACATGGAATACACGCGCGCGCAGGACAACGTACATGTCGCTAATTAGATTTTCGCCAAAAACTGTCAAGGCTCAGCCTATGACGCAAATAAACGCAATGGCATTCCGAGTTAACGTGCAAACTCCATCCTTAACCTGCCCTGTTGTTCCTCCCTGTGCACAGACACCCGGGGAGCGCGGGGGTTTATGTAGCGCGCAGCACTGTTTGCAGCAGCTCCTGCAGCGGTTGAGTGTCCAGGTTCAGCCGTGACCACGCGTTGCTGCCTTGGACCCTTTCATCGCAACGTTACCGGCAGTCGAGGTGCATTTCTGCACAAATTAATTTTAATATTTCGCAGATCTAACGACAGCGGGAAAAAGGGGGGCAGAACACAAAATTGGGTGCCCCCTCGCACGTATAGCAAAGTGGTGTCCCCGTGTTTACGGAGCGGGTCACCAGGAGCCAGGCCTATTGTTCTGAGAGACGCAGCTTTTGTTAGCTCGGGCGCACAGGCAGGCTGCCCCCAGCCTGCGGGTTCCGCCAAGGGCTCCGGTCCCTCGCGCCGCACGCACCACCGCTGCGTGCACCGCGTGCACTTTTTAACAACCTTACATTAAGCGTTTGCTGCAAATACGCGGTGCGGACATGGGGCCCTTTTTCCAAACGTGTCATTACCATGAATGATTAAGGGCTTCATTGCTTCCCAGTGCAAGGTCTCAGATCAGCCTGCCGGCTGACTGCTGAATTCCACTGTACACCTCACAACGTGATTTCAGTGAGAGGATCAGGAAAAAAACGCACTTTATTAAAGATTTTTTTTGCATACAGAATATTTAGGTGCGGTCAAATTTATTTTTGCAATTGGCAAAGGCAAATTTGCTCCTAAGCTGAACCGTCGCAAGTCGTGTTTCATCCCCGAGTACATTTTTATGGAGAAGTTATAAACCCCTGAAATATGCGTTGTCTATCAGAAATGCTGGGACGTTAGATCACACGCCGGAGCAGCAGGAGCTGCCCTCTCTGATGCGGCGGTATGGAAGCTAGCCCAGAAGCGGAGCTCGCGTGTGCGCTCGTACAGTAACCCATGTGTGTTTGCTACTGTACGGGGCTGCAGCGGTGGCGGGCAGACAATAGGAGCTGGGGAGAGCGAAGCAGTTAACGGGAGCTCTGCTCGCGCGCCCGCCGCCAAGTTGCGCGGGGCTGAGCGGGGGACGGGAAAGCAGGTCAGTGGCTACCAAGTGGTTAAGCAAACGCCAAAACAAAGGGCGCTTCTTTATTTTGACGAGGTCTTGGCAGGCACGCTTTCTTATAAAAAATAATTTCTCTGCCTTTGTTTCTCTTCTTCTCCTTCAAAGAGGGTGGGAAACACGGTCTTTTGTATTCATGCCTGGTTTCCAGAGGAAGAAAGGTGATTTTTAAGAATCTGACCACCGAGCATGAGTTACTTGTCCTCCACCCAAAACGGATTAAAAAAAAAAAAAAGGAAAAATGCTTTGAGAAGACTCAAAGGGTCCCTGAAATAAGGAAGAAAGAAAAAACATCCAAAACATTAGACACAGAAACATTATATTTCAATATTATCATATGAATTAAATGTAATCCTTGAAGCGACTAGTCCCAGGGGTCACATATTAGGCCATTTTTTTCTTTTTTTTTTTATTTAATAGAGGTCATCCAGGCTGAAAAGCAGAACCCAAATGAAAAGCATCTTCAATGTGGTTATAACATGAGCTGCACGAGGTCAGGCAGTGTCTTGTATGGCCTCATAAAAAATACATAACCAGACAGCCTAATAGTATTTCTTTGCATTCATTTTTGGATGGGAACTGGCGGGTGGGGGAGGGGAGGGAAGGGCTGATGGAGATAGGAACATATAAAAAACCACACGTACATTTCCATAATGCGCAGCTTTTAATACATTTCAGTTAGGAAAAAATGAACATTCATTTTAAAAGATGCCTCAGTGAGCTTTCTTTAAAGGAACAATCCTAAGTGCTATTTCTCTGGCCCCTAAAAACAGAGGTGGCATTTCAGCCTAACCCTGTGTACGTGTGCAGCTCCTGCACACACACGTGCATTTATTTAGGACAGTCGTGCCACAGCCATGCTTAATTGGAAGTGCAACCATGTTGGGCTTTCTTTCATTAAAAATTCCTAATGCACTTTGTTATTTGTCCATACACAAACACAGCCTGATTAATTTGAATTATTTCTCTTCTGAAAAGAAATACAGATGAAAAACCCCAGTTACATGGTTTCTGCTTTAATTTGCTCTCGCAGGGGAGGGGTTTGCCCAGCACAGAATTTATGCAGGTTGCAAAGATGCACTGGGTGGGAGAGAGGGCAAGAGAAAGGCAAGGCATAAAAGAGAGCGGGGGGGATAAATAAAAATAAACAGTGCTAAAAACGCTGGGAGATAAGAGAATCTCTAAATATTGCCTCCCTTCCCCCTCTCCCAAATATAGCCTGGAGACGAGTGACCCTGCTGGGGAGCGAGCCGCAGAGGTGACCCAATGCTAACCAGCCTGTTAGAACTAATAAGGTGCGCTCCTAAGCCACTCAGCTGACACTGGGGCATTGTGGAAATAACTCTCCTTGTTATTGCCCATCCTCAGCTTGAAATTTACTACTCCTTTGCATTATTAAAGAGACAGCTTGCATTCACTATGGGGGAGAGGAGCTGGGCAGGATAAATAACTGTGCACGATTTTTTTAATGTTATGTTTGTGCTCTCTGTAGTCTTTATATTAAGATTCTGAGCATTAAAGCATGCTGGGTTAATAGGTTGTTATTTATTATTTGAACTGTTTTCAAAAATAAAATCTAGCTTAGAAAAATAAGAATTTTTCCCCCCCATGGCAAACGGTCAGAAAACAAGAAATGCGCGAACCATCGCAGAGAAGGTCAGACCGCGGCCAGCGGCAGGCCTTGTGGGACAGAAACCTTCCAAAACACGTCTCGGCAGCACTGCTGCTCCCTCACATCAGATGGTGAGCAGAGCTTAAAAAAACGTAGGAGATAGCATGGATTGTGAGACTGGAGACAAAAAGGACCTACTGCAAAACGAGTCCACCCTTACAAGATAACGTGACAAGGGCGTCAAAATACGGAGCTGCTTTGCATTCCGTGGGTTCTCAGATTTTAAAGCAATTGCAGAGAAAGATAAAACTCAAAGACAGAAGGAGGCAGAGAAAAGCGACGTCCATCTCCTCTGCCCCCCAGACTCAGCTTCCCGCTCCTGCAGCAGCCTGCGCCCTGCCCACGCGAGCGTACCCCAGAACGACCCCAGGTAGATGGTGCCGCCTTCCCGGGAGCTGGCCTCCCTGTGAGGGCGGCACAGCAGCCGCCGCGCTGGGACTTACATCTGCACGTTGCAGAGCAAACGCTATCGAACAGGAGCTGAGCTGCTCACCCCGACTCTTTTGCCATCCCTGACTCAGTTTCCATGGGCAGGATTTTTAACCTCGGTCGCTGGAAGGGCCGGAGGACCATAGCACGCGAGGTCTCACACGGGGTCTCAGGCCGTGGAGCGGGACCCTACAGCCCCTGGTCCAGCCCGGTCCAGCAGGGGAGCAGCTATAATAATTAGAACTCGAGTATTATTAATTCTGTGTAGCAAACCTGGATGAACACTGGGGACATCACTGTGAGTAGTGATCAATGATAAATAAAATCCTCCAGGTAAATACAGAGTGCCACTTAGTAGATGATAGTGGGCTGGCACAAGCACGCTGTTTCTGAAGAGGATGAACCAAGGAGGGTTTGCTTCCTTCTTGGTGTTTTATTATTGGAGATCCCGTGATATCGGTTACACAATGGATTTGAGAGAATTCTTAAGAGAACAGGAGAGCCGCAGCAGTGCTTTAGCTGTCCACACCAACTGCTTCTTCCTGCAAGTTCAGAGACAACCCATTCTTCTGAAAGGTTAATGTGGTCAGCTGCTGGGAAGACCTGGGATGACAGCAGGAATCAATGCATAGTAATGTGATGAAATACATGCAGCCGCCATAACGCACCGGAGGAGCGGATTGTGTCTGTCCCGCACATCGAGGGACCGAGGAGCAGCCCTGAGAGCGGGTGTGATCTGAAAGGATCACCCGAGCAGCCCCAGAGACAGCCCTCGGCGGGAGCGATGGCCCCGCGCACGGCGGGAGGACGGGGCGGGACGCAGCGCGTTTCCCAGCTCGTGCTCCGTGCAGCGCCGGGATTCCCCAGGATGCATGCCGCGGGGCCGCCCGCGCATCCCACGGGACTGCAGACCGAGGGAGCCGCCAGCCGCAGGGCGCTGCCATCAGCGCGCCGTGCCGGCCGCTCCTCCGAGGGCTGCGTGGCGCGGCGTGGATTGGAACGCCGGGGGTCTCGGCTGGCCTGGCTGCTGTGCGCGCTGTGCTCTCGCAGGGTGTCACGGATTCACAGCGGCAGGACTGGAACCGAGTGTCTGATCTAGTGGTCACTGGAGAGCCAATAGTTCAGGAGTAGATCAAAGATGACCCAAAGCCTTGAAAGAGGTATGTCGAGTGCTGCTTCTCACGGGAGGTATTGAAAACCATCAAATCACCGAAAAGGCTTCGCGTGTGCATAAGATGATCATCCTGGAACCACAGTCCAAACAGCGTCTGAACATTTATTTATAACTCGTGTTTAAAACTGCTCTGCGCCTATCACAAAACCAACCTGAGGGAGTTTTTAGCATAGGCGTACAAAGTGTGTTTAAATACAACATGTCAACATACATTTATGGTAGCAAATAGCAAATAAGAAGTATGGCTTCAGAGTAAAGGGATAACAGCCAGCTAAGACAGGAAAATGAAATCCAGATTTTTGATAGTGCCAAGCATAAATTAGGAATTAAAATGGATACCTGGACAAACGGGCAAACCAGGAGCCTCCCTGACCCTCTCAGTTATTCCCTTCCGGCATCCTAATTTTGTGAGTCATCAAAAGCAGCCAAATTAGTCCTATCAGCATCTGAACTTGCAGATATTCATAACTGCTGTACATTTATGTATGCGCAAACTATAAAGTTACTTTTATGAAAACACAGCTGGCCTTGCCTACAACGTATTTGACTATTTTTGCATATACATTTTTTTAATCAAGTAGCCCTCCTGTAAGTCATGATAATAGCCACAAATGTAATGCACGTTCCAGTTGGAATATCTGAAAGTTTTCAGGTAAAATCGAAGGTGTGGAGACTCACAGGGCTGTGTTAAGGAGCTGTTGTGCTCAGCCTTCAGGTGGTAAGGCTTAAGTAACGAGAGTATTAGAACCGTGACAACACTCTACTGGATTTAAAAATACAATTTTCAAAACTGATTGCCAAACTCTGATCTCAATAGCATGGCAATTTTTTCAGCTCTGCCAGCTGATCCCATAAAAAGTATTATTTCTCCTTACAAACCCAGGCAAAGTTAGGCATCCAAAGAAGAGCGATTTGACTCTAGGGTTTCTAATCCCCTGCAGCTTTCACACTGACACTGAACGTTCTCTTGAACCGACATCAAAAAAGCAATTATAAAAACAACAGCCAAAATTATTTCTTACATAACCGGATTGTATCAGTTCCCTATCTGCCACATTAAACACAGCAGTGGTTAACCTGCTCCACTTTTAATTCCATACCTCTTGTTTAGACTGACTATTTAAATTACTCTCTTGCCATCTTGGCTTTTCAATATATCACACTTTATTAATTTTAAATCTGCTTCTTCTGCCTTTTTAATACCTGGTAGACTTCAGCATTGTTGGCCGTGAGGCTGCGTGGTCCGCACAGCTTTTGTACTGGACAGACACAAGGTGGAGAAGGTGCTGGTTGTCAGCTGCGGTTGAATTCTGCTTAGGTTATGAGCACGTTCAGAATTGGAGCTATTTTGACAGAAGGTGCCCAGTACATAGTTCCATAGACGTGCCTATCTGCAGAACACAAGCAAACCAAAACCTGAGGTAGCGAGCCCGTAGCAGAATTGCCCGCGGTCTTCATCGTCACGAGGCAGGCACTGAGGGCTGAGCGTGGCAGCGTGGGAGCCACGATGACGACAGGGCAGGGTTGGGAACCTCCCAGACTGACGTCCCCTGCAGGTGGCAAGTGGCCCAAACAGAAGATGTGACCCAGGTACGGATGGCGGAGGGCAAAGGTTAACAACCCGCTGGGTAGGGAGCTGTGTGCTCCAGCACAGGGCCTGAGATTAACCGAACAAAAGGCTGAAGATCTGGCCAGGCTGAGAGGAGAGGTGGCTGCAGACGAGTACCTCTCACCTGGGAGAAAAGGGCAGGAGAGGACAAGAGACGCGTGAAGCAGCTGTCATGGTTACACCGTCCTCCAGCCCCAGCAGGACCCATTTCCATACCTCAGAACCTCTGTATGTGCATAGCGCGGCTATCGAACGTGCCTGCAGCTACTCTGCACCTCCACAGTGTTTCTGCTGTAACTCTCCTGTACTTCCCTCTTCCTGCTCTCTAAATATAATTTAGAGAGAGCAACTGACAAACAGATAAAACTGCTTAAAAATATATATATGTGTGTAACTAATGTATCTATAACAAATATATGGGTGCATTTTAAGGCATTCTTTTGGGAATCAGAATATTAGATTGCTTTATACAAAACAGGACTTATCTGCTAAATTTTCTAAATTTCTAATTCTCAATTATTAAAAAACAGCTCAGAAGGCTTTCAGCATCCAGAAAAATACCTAAATATATTAAGCCTCTGTATGTGTCCTAATGAAAGTTATGGGGGGGTTGGATTTCTGTTAGCGCTCTGTCTGTAACGCAGAACTGCAAGAGAAGATGGATGCCCCTGGGGGTGAAAGAGTTGGTCTTGGTCCAGCCTCCAGGCGTGCCACCAGCTGCCTCCCGAGCTGCGGCCAGTCGCTTAATACTTCTGTAGAACGAGGACAGTAATTCACATCTCCCATGACTCATCTGTTTTAGCTATTTAAACTAAAACTCTGCAAGATAGGGAGTGAAATTTTAGCTCCTCTCAAACCAGTGAGTTTTGGCACTGACTTCAAAAAAAAGGAAAATTGTAGGTTAAACAAGTTCAGGTGTCTATATAGTGAAATACTGATCTTGGCTGTGGTCTCTAAATGCTCTTAGAGTGCTAATAATAAGAACGTGGTGGCATATCCAAGACTACATTGCAGCCACAAAAATGTAAGGTCTTCATTTTCAAACATCTGAATGCTGCCCAAACCATCTATGCAGAAAAACACACACTAGCATCTGTCCAGCGGTCCAGGTCTGGAAATCATGGAAGTGCTACCTCCTCTTTGCTTGCAACCAGAGGTACTCGATAGCTTGCAGAAAATGAACAGAAGGGAAGTAGAGAGCACAACTGGGGGTTCAGCCCCCCAGAGAATTAAAGTTAGAAGTGAGAGCTGCAGAGAACTGGAGCCTGAACCTAGCTCCCCCAGAGGAAAGCTGCAGCCTGGTAACTCTGGAAGGAAAAGCAGGGAAGCGTCAGGGGGTACTGAAGCATCTGCAGGAGCATCCTGGCTAGGGGGATTAATCCTGCTTACATGAGACTCCCACATGGGCAACCTGTTGAGTTCTGTGCAGAATAGAGAAGCTCCTGGAGAAGACCCCAGGTTCCAGCCAAGGACATGACTAATCCACTCAATGTTTGTCCTTCTGAAAAAACAAACAAACCCGATCTCTGGTTGCACCCCTACCGAAGTGACCTGTTTCCACAAGAGGAAGCCTACAGATAGTTAAATAAATAGCTAAATCATCACTGGTTACAACCGATACTGATATGGAGGAAGGCATTTAATTTATCTAAGTGATGAGCCTTGCTCCTTCTTAGCCTTTTTCAGGGAAGATTATTTCACAGTCTAAAAGACTTAGTTGTTAGGAAAAAAATGAGCAATATTCAAACTTTTGCTAAGGTCATCCTATAACTCTGAGTAGCCATAAGCATCAAAATCTGGTTTCTGGACATTTAAAAAAAAATCTCAAGCTCCATAAATGGTGAATTCTATGCAGAATAATGGCACCTTTTTTGTTGTTGCTGTTGCTTAAAAACTTTAGAATCAAATAGTCAATATGGCGCTTTTACAATTAGAAGATGGGATAAATGTGCTCATGTTTCAGAATCACTTTAGGATCTAAAATACTCCACACCAGCTAGGTATTACTGCTATCCTCCTATTTTCATAAAAGATTTCGATGTAGCTCTGCACTGGAAATGGTGCAGAGTAATTCTGATTGGATTTCAAAAATCCTTGGTGAGCTGGGGCTACCTTAATAAAAACAAAGGCATGAACTTAAAACGTACATAGTTGCAACTCCCCAGATGACCTTAATTTGGAATAAGAACTTCTTTATTTTATTTAGTCCAGTGGTTCTTAAAGTTAGGACCAAGAGACCACTACCCAGTCATGGAACTTCTCTGAGTCACCTTGCGTAACCACACAGAATTGACTCATTCATAAATTTTACTATTTAATGTAATTCTATAGACTACAGTTTAGGAGCCAGTGGTTCACTTTACAGTATTTTGAAGAAGTTAAACTAACCCCAAAAAGCCAATTACTCCAGATGAAGTGATCCATCCGTAGAACTATACTGGTGTAGAAGGTGTAACTTTCCTATGCAAACAACAGCACAAGTCCTCCTGGAACTCAATGGCACTTGTGTTCTTAAGTCACGCAGATGCCTTTGAAAACATACACGTCTATTTTATTCTCGCTGCGTCTGAGGCTGTTGAAAGATACAGGGAACTAAAAATGGTAAAAATGTCTAGATGAATACTTTGGCTCTCTGACTGTGTTTTGAACCACCCAGCCGACGGAACCCCCCGTTCTTTCCCCACCACTGCCACCCAGAAGCACCAGGCCAAGCAGGAGTGAACAGCTTTATAGGAGGTGGCCTAAAAAAACTGGAATAAGAAACAACATTTGCTGTGAAGAGTGTCTTGTGGTGTTATGTCCCAAGCAAAATACATCCCCAGTAAAAGCCAACCAAAACGTCATTTCCAACTGAAAAAACAATGGGGAGGGGAACGCCACAGGTCACAAACTGCTCTGGTGCTTGCATCCATGTCAGCCAACGACCAGCAAGAAATGGCACTATTCAGTACTTAGAGCATGAAACCATGCCGCTCAGCCTACTTCTGTCTGTCTAAAGCTTCCTCCTCCGCCTCCCCCTGCCCATCCAGTGATTTGATATATAACCTACAGGAAATAAACATAAAATCTCTCAGAGGGAACCAAGAAGGGCATTTTAAGAACAGATAGTCAATTAAGCATTATCTGCAACTCTTGTGTTTACAGCTTCAAACACGAAAGCACAAGAACATTCCCTTTAAAAAGCAGCTTACTTGTATAGGTGCTAGTTGACAAGTCTCATGCACTACTAAATAGATGTTCTTACAAACTGGATGATTATTCCTGGAACTGTAAATACAGAAGAGTGTTGGCACCGCATCTTTGAAGAAAAATACAAAATATACACATAGCACATACATTCTGCTTCATAGTTTATATAAGCTGGAAAGTCATGGCATATGGTGAAGTCAGTTTTTATACAAAGACATGGAAATGTATACAAGGAAAAATATTCCCAAAAATAATGCAAAGCTAGATATGGTTAAAAAAAAAACTCCAATATATCTTAAAAATCTTGCAGACCTTTTAAACCTCAACTATATCCCTTCTAGATGATGGAAGGTAATAATGTAATTTCTTCTGCAACGTCCACTTCCATCACAGCCCAGCCTCACCAAGCTCTTTTCTACCTTCTGAATGCACTAAAGGAACAAAATAAAGTTGACTTTATAAAAGAAGATACTCTGTCTAAAGATGATTGTGTAAATGATTAATAAAAACATGTATGCAGTTCTTTAAGCTTTATATCAAATAAAATCGTGCTTGCTTTCCATATCCTTGATTTTTTAAATGCCACGGGAGACAAAGAGCATGCTGGATAAGAATTCCCTATCAGTGGCAACTGTTTTATGTCCACTAAATTGAAATACAATTAGCACGGTTCAGCTGCACTTTGGTGAGCCCCTGCTTCCCTGAAGCTGAGGACTGCACATAGCTCAGGCAGGAGTCCCGGCAATGCCTCCCCCGGACTGCTGCCTACAGAGCCCAGGCACGGCACCCGTGACTTCGCCTTGGAAGCGGTGATGGCGCAGGAAGGGCCACTCAGCCGACGCAGGCTGGTTATAAATGTAACCTGAAGACATGGTTTTCTTTCAGGAGAATTAAAACCTTCAGTTAGTTTTCAAAGAAACCAACAATTCTGCCAGGCCAACTGAGCTCCTCTCTCACTCAGCTGATCGTAAACCACGCTTGTGTTTCCGACCACCACTAGCACTTCGTGCAGCGCTCTCTGCAATACCCTGGGAAGGGATTAGCACAAACGTTACCATTCTTCTACTTTGTATCATCAACGAGAGTGCCTTTGCAAGAGTCAAAAATAGCTGGGCTCTCAAAAAAGATTTTAAGGGAAATTTGAATTAAAATTATTCTCTTAACACTTTTCTACTTCTGCATTTCACTGCTAAATTCATATTGAGATTCTATATCTTTGAGATAATTAATCTGAATTGGTTTGCTAGATACTATATTTAAACTTTAAAATATTATATACCTGTTACTCAAGATTCAAAATACCCCGTCCCTCCTCCCAGACTCTACAAGACACTTCTTATACAAATGCTCCACAAATGCTCCAGGGAATACGAACATTACAGCTCCTGTTTCACGGAATCAGAACCAAAACCCTTCAGGCACCGTGAGCAACCCACCCGCGCACCGCCTGGACGGGGAACGCGCGTACTTCGGGCATCCCTGGAAGAAGGAGCTTAGCGAGCGTGCCCCAGCAGCCCCAGGTGTTGCTCTGCAAGCAGCTGAAGACCAGTTTGCTTCCTTGTTTTTTTTTGTGCGTGGTTAAATCATTAGTGTATGTAAGCTGAAATGGTAAGCCACATATGAGTTTTATCTTTGACAGACATCTTTTCTAATTAATTTGCCATGGAAAGCAGAAAAGATTATCAAGAGCCAAACTTTGCTTTGTATTTTTAAGAAAGGCTTGCCATGTCTTCATCAAAAGTAATATAACGCAGAATTTTTCATCAGCTTTTATTTTTTCTATTTTGACAACCTACAGAAAAGAAAAAAAACTCCTGGGTATACGTTGCTTATTTTTTTCTAATGGTAATAACATACTCTCGGAGTCACTTCCCACGGAGACCTGCTAGTTATCACCTCTCTTTCTTTTATTCTATTAAGCAAATCCTGTGATTCAGTAGAAGGCTATTCCCATCAGCCAAAAAGATTAACTAATTCATAATTTCCTTTGCTAGCTTTGTACCCTTCCTTCCTCCTCTAAATTTGGGATAGGCCATTCAGCTATGAAATAAGAAGTTTTTATTCAAGCATTGAAAGTAAAGAATATATGGGTTTAGCACCAAATAATTCACATCTGGAAACCTGAAGCTAGTTCTTGAGGAACTTTCACCTTATATTTAACCCAATCATGCAGAGCAAAATTCCAAACAACATGTATATGGTATTTCCCAGAGCTACAAAAAATTATTTTAAAACTGATCAGAAGAAAGGATTTAAGAGGAAATCAACCTGAACCATGGAAGAAGCATATTGAATGTCCAAAAAGATGATCTGACAGCATAGAAAGGTGACAACTTTGGCTAAAAGATGTCTTGGTTTATTACCAATATAAATTCAGCAATTAAAATAGGAAACCGGGATGACGAATGGAAACAAGGGAACTAGATAACAAGGGAAATAAACAAGAAGCTGTGGCCAGAAGAGTGTGGGTAAGGCAAGCTAAAGCCAGCAGAAAAATAGTTACAGTTAGGGATAACAGTCTTTAAAGATGACAGAAAACAGAGAAATCTCAGTCCCCAATGAAATGAAGATGGTAAAGCTGAAAATACAATGTAGGAAACATAGAGGTCTTCACAGTTCCTATTGCAAAAGAAGGGTTTTGACAAACTTACCAAAGAAGAGCAGTTGAGCACTTAGCAGTTTGTTAATAATGAACCGAAGTGAAATTAAACAGTGATTAAACAGGCACATTGTCCGAAACTCTGCCGATGTGCATTGTTAGCAGGTCTCGGAGTCCGGACACGTGCAGAAACGAGAGCTGATGCCAACAGCCAAAAGCAGATGCAAGTAACAGTATAGCGAGAAGACGCTGGTAATAATAATCAGGTTAAATTAGGAAAGCTAACTCGGGCCCCCGCCTGTTTTAGCAGCTGGGAGGGGGTGGTCTATCTCTGGTGCCGGCGGCTGGCTCTGCGGAGAGCGGACCTTAGCGAAGGGGCGGCTGCGGCAGCAGCACCGGCTGCACGCGGTGCCGGCGGCGCCGCTCCTCGGCACGGGACAGGGCAAGGGAGGACGGGGCACCAAGCGGCTGCTCGGTAGAAAAGCAGAGGCACGGGGAAGATTTTGGCAGACCGAGGGTTGTGCACCATTTTCTGAATCCTGAAGTTATTAATAATAATTGGAAAAACATAATGGGTGATGACGCAAAGTTCTGGAGCAGTGAAGAAATGCTGGGGACAAGACAGGGCAATTTGGATCATTTGCTAAACTGAGCCCATCCGAACAAACATGAAGTCAGACATCTTGAAATAAGGAATCTAAGCCAAAGTTAGAGAGGAGGGCATTAGATCCTGGGTGGTGCTGGCCCTAAGATCCATTTGCAGGGAAAGGACAAAAAAATAAGCTTGAGCCCAGGGTGCCGCACGGGAAGGACTAAGGGCATCCCTGCATTTGTAAGCGGCACACGGAACCGAGAGGCTGCCACCTCCACCCACGGCTCTGGCGAGCCCAGTGCGGGCACCGCGCTGCTCTCCTGGGGCTTACGCTGAAGGAACACACAACTGGGGAAGGAGAAGAGAGCTCCCAGGTTAGTCGGGTTCTAAGGAAACACCTCATAGCAAAAGAGCTAAGGAGCTAAATCTGCCTAATTTATCAAAATTAGGCTGAAACATGATGATTACTGTGAATAAATACCTGCATGGGAGAAAACACGAGACACCAACGTGTCCTTCACCTGCAAGGCAAAGCAAAGATCTGCTGGCAAGAAGCTGAAGTCAGAGAAATGCAAATGAGAGCCCAAGGACACGTTTCTTACCGCGAGGGTGATTCACCTCCAGAAAACGTTAGGGACAAAGGGGTTGAACCTCCATGTTACAGCATTTTTAATCCCATATTCAGTGCCTTTCTTGAGGAGAATCCTCAGTGAAGTTTGGGGCTAGAAAATCAGTAATTGAAAAAAACTCAAGTCATAGAGAGGACATAAGGCCAAAGACCCCTCTGGGCTTAAGTTATACGGTGGAGAAAAGATTAAAAAAAAGTGAAGATCCCCCAAATACCCCCAAAGCAGCCTTGTTGAGTGGAGAGCAGCACCCCGCTGGAGCCGGCAGCGCCCCGGCCCCCGGCTGCTCCCTGTGTGTGCCGGGCCCTGAAGCACCGCTGGGCGCAAACGCAGGCTCCGGAGCATCCACGTGCTGTCTGAAGGACAAACGCTGCAAAATGTTTGGGAGCACAGTTCACGGCAAGGATTTAGGCTGGAACTGCACCAGTACGCCCAAGAGGGGATAAAAGGCCCGGCAGGGGAGAAAGCAATGAACGTACCGTGGTGGGATCCCCACCTCGGGGAGCCCTCTGGGGCGGCGGTGGCTGGGGGCAGGAGGCAGGGCGCAGGGTGCTGCCGCGGGCGAAGAGAGGCGACAGAACGCACGGAGCCGGCCGCCACGGGCACACCAAGCCCCTCGCCCGCCGCGGGCACCAAGCCCCTCGCCTGCCGTGCTGCGCCCCGAGCACCGCAGCTCGCCCCTTCCTCATCAGCCGGGCAAGGAGCAGGAGGAAGAGCACAGCTAAGGAGCCTCGCGCCCACAGAGCCCTCGCAGGTTGGGTGAGGATGCGGACTACTAGCAGATGCTGAAATATCTCTTTTTTAAACGAGGGGGAAGAAGTGGGGGCTTTACAAACAGATTCCGCTGTCCCAGTGGAAGCACGACAGCGACAATTTGTGACCTGCCGCACGGCTCGCCGGGAACCTCTCCCTCGGCGCGCGGCCCCGCGCCGCTCCCCCGCGCCCGGCCTCCATTTCCCGCTGACTCCGCGTCTGGCTGGTGGGAGCCGCACGTGAAATGGAGGCGCGCGGAAGAAAGGAAGAGGAAGAAAGGGAGGAAGAAAGGCGCCGTGACTGGGAGGGCAGGAGAAAGGGAAAGATTGAGCGAGACGGAGAGAATGTCAAAGCTCAAGTCTGGCATTTGCCTATTTAAATTCAATCATGCAGCCCTCGCAGAGCTGGAAATGGATGGCCTGCGTTATGAATTTCTGATCAGACGGCTGATAGGTTATGAGCGGGGACGTAATCCCATTGAGAAAGCCTTTTTTCCCAAGCAAGGGCAAGCAATAACTGCCCTTCAGAGATGGCTCTTTGCTTTGCCCTTTTTATAATTTTTTTTCCTTTTCTTAAAAAAAAAAAAAAGTCCAAATAAGCATTTTTATGATGATAAATGTGTAATAATGATTCATTCCGCCTGCATCTGAAATGGGATATGCCTTTGCAAATCAGACATGCGCTCAAAATAAACTGCCATATTTTTTCTTTTTTAAACCTAATTAGAATTCTCTCCTTCTCTCAGCTCATTTTGTACCAACACTAGTGATCTAAAAAGAAAGTGAAAGGAATGAACACATGCATCGAGGCTGGTATTTTTAATACCCTGCAGGGTTTTTAACGTTTTATAGTTTGCCTTTTTTTAACATGATGTGTTTACATAAAAGGATACAAGAAAAAATTCTTCCAATGGCAAGAACTACTGGCGTACAGTAGGGCAAGCCAGAAATTATTGCAAAAGCCGATGTTTTCCTACTTCTACCCATTTGACATCCTTCAGCGTTGCTTCTCGTTAAGGTGAATTAATCAAAACAGCTGAGGACACTGAAAGATTTGCAGTAGCCAAACTCTCCAGCGAAGGGAGGCGCGTGCAGCAGGGCGCGGGCTTCGCACGCCAGCACCCAGCCCTCCAGGATCGCTCGTAACCTGTGGTGTGCAAGACCTGCGGGAAGGGAGCTGGCTGGGTAAAGCTCTGGATGCTGCCGTGTGCCCGAACAACAGCCGTCCCAGGACTGGAAGCAGCCACAGAGGAGAAAGACATCCTCCCCAGAGCGTGTCGCCAGGCCAGGGAGGACGCCTGGCACGGCAGCGGCTTCTGTAAATGATCAGAAGGGAAAACTAACATCTGTAGGGACAGGAGGGCTGAGCAGCATCACGACTTCAGTGCTAAGCAGAAAGCTGCTTTTGGAGCTGCATCTCAAATGTACTGGAAAACCAGTGACATTTCTGCGTATGCGAGTACTTTGGAAAAGGAAGTACCGGGGGCAGTGGCTGTCCCCACCGTCGGGAGTCACCCGTCAGCAGATGCTGGAAGCCTTGATGAGCCAGCACTGGGGTGCGCGGCCCGAAGGAGGGGCTGGGGAGGTCCCGGCTCCACGGCCCTGGGGCAGCTGAGCCGCGAGCTGCTGTGTGAGCAGCCACGAGCTCGCCTGTGCCGAAGCTGCACCTCTGCCTTTACAGACACGCTGTGCAGCGCCTGCTGTGGTCAAGGAAAGATGGTACAAACGAGAGCTATGGTTGTGCCTCTTCTGATACAAGAGATCTGATGGGATTTGGTAACGCTGCGGTGTCTTACTCACATCCCTAGGAGAAATTCCAGCTGGTGGGAGCATGGCAAAACCTGTGGGCACCAGCCACCACCTCCACAGACCTCCTGTGCCCATGCACAGCTTGGGACCGCAGAACCGCTGCGCACAACCTCTGAACTCAAATTCCTCTTTCGTTCACATTTTTCCCTGCTAGTGCACTCGCACATGGGCACAGCAGCTGAAGTGAGCACAGGGAGCTGCCGATTGCCAGGTGCCCCCAGCAAAGCTGCAGGGCTGGCCGTGCTCAGGCTGGCACGGGGCTGAGCAGCCCCGGGGTGCTGTGCCCACACCCCCCGCGTTCACCGCCGGCACAAAGCCCAGCGCGGGGCGGGGAGCGCGGGACAGACCATGTGCGGCATTGCTGTGCTGCCTCGTGGACTTCAGCTGAAGGTGGCTACTGATGTAAAACAAAATGTGCCGTGAGTGCCTTGGAAACAGGGGAAACTGAGACCCATGCCATCACTGTATGGCACTTCTGCAAGTTCTAGGTTTGCTGGATTCATTCCCAGGTGTGGCTTCTGCTTCTGTAATGCTGTAGAACACCGGAATATCTAGCGACAAGTGAGCAGCTAAGGCTGGCGGTGTCTTGAGGGAGATCACAGTTTGCAGCTGGGGCTCTGTGACATTCAGATGCTCCATTTGTGGCAAGCAGGACGCCAAGGAGATTCTCTGCAAGCTCAGACATAGCCACCACCTCCCACCAATCAGGATCTGATGCCAACTTTACTCCTGTAAATGCAAACACTTCAGCATAGCAAGGCTACTGCAAAAAGTGCAGCCACGTTTTCCCTCAGTTTGCTGAAATCCTGGATCTCTGGCTGAGAACTGGATCGGTGCAGGAGCCTCTCAGATGTGCCTGGCCGAAGCCCCACGTCCCCGCACGCGCCACCACGGCACTGCCCCGCGGCAGCCCACAAGGGCAGCGTGGGCCGGCACTGGAGCCGGAACGGCATTTCCCCATGCAGCACCTTTTACTCTTTCCTCTTTCAATACCTTAAAATGTGCCAACTTGCCCGGTCTCCAAAGCTATAGGCACAAAGGGAAAACTGGGGAAAAAAAAAAAAAAAAATTGTATAAGGCAATTTTCCACCCTCCTGAGAACATATCGTAACTGCAAACGTTTTGTGAAATTTCACGTACACAACATGAGGCTCCCATGAAGCTCGCGTACTGCAAGCATCTTGGATATTTTTCCTGAGGAACGCAAAAAGCTGATGAACCAAGTGGCTTGCTAGTCTCACACGCTCCAAATGGTTAATTTTGCTCAGTATCCTCGCACTGAAATGGGCACAAAAGCTCACAGCTGATAATTATGAAATAACGTGGCCACAGGGGAGTTCCCTCCCCATTACCATTGGTTAGGGATTGTCTTATGTCCTGGAGCAGTAGAATTTTGATTATTTAATTGAAATTATATATATTAGCATGGATGTTCTTGTTAGCCATAAAATAAAATATCTAATATTTTCAATCTTGTTGCATCAACATCTTGTGGCAATGAACTCCAAGGGATAAAAGCACATTATGTGAAAATATTGTTTAAATTTGCCACCTTTCAGTGTCACTGCCTGGATCCTTGCATTGGGAATAAAAAAAAAAAAAGAAAAGAAAAGGAAAAAGAAAGAAAAGGACTGGGGGACAACAAATAACTGCCTATTGGCCTTCTTTCTCTCTTTTTATTTTGTATCCAGAATAAAAGATTTGCTTTAACTGAGGTAGAAGAGTATGGTCAATTATCTAGCATATCCCATAATTTCTTGTCAATTAAAGTTTCTAAAAAACTCTGTCTTCTACTAACAGATCTTAGAGCCAAGTGTTGCTAGTCTCCTTTATGTCACAGGACCAATCAATTCCCAATGACCAAGTAAAACCCCAGAAAGACATTTGTTTTATTATCCGTGTTCTAATCAAATAGAGGGGTTCCTAAGCTGGTGATTACAATTGCTGCCACTTGTATTTGCAGTATCTGCTTTACATATTTATTTGGTAAATCAAAAATAGAGGTTAGCTAAAGAAGTAAACCTACAATAATAAAGGATCTTCTTGTAAAAAGCTTTTAGTGTTTTCATTAACTTATTAAATTTAAACTCATTTTTCCTAGTTTTCCCTTCTGCAGTTAATAACTTTTATATAGCAATCCTATAATTACATTAACAAAAAGGTAAATTTCCCCCTTTTCCCACAGTATAATGGCATTAATGGGATATTAACCAGTAAAACTGCAAATTAAGTCAACTCATCTTCCACTGATAGGGCACAAATTTTAATTTAGGTGGTTCTGAAGTTTTCAGGGTTTTTTTGTTGTTTTTTTGTTTTAATAAAAAAAACTGTTACCAAGCTTCTGTTTTTCCCAGTGTAGCAGCACAGCCCACTGTAACATCCTAATCGCCACGGAGCAGTTTGGGTTTGTGCCCTGAAACGCAGCGCGAGCCCGAAGCCGCCCCAGCGGGAGCAAAGCGGGGGGCTGAGCCCCGGAGCCCAGCAGGCGGCAGGGAGCGTCGGTGGCCCCGAGGACGCCCGGCTGCCGGAGCCAGCGGAGCACGGGGGCTTCTCCCGGGAGGAGTTCTGGCCGGCCTTCTGCTCTAAGCGCGCCCGTCCAGCCAGCGCGCCCTCAGCATCTCAGCCCCGTCCATCACGTGCCGGCCTCCAACCCGCGTGGCGAGGGACATGCGCGGGAAGTGCCACCTCCGCCAGCGAGTTCAGTTACGGGCAACCCCGCGAAAGCTGTAGGATGCAGACGAGCCTGTGGGACGCAGACCCCAGCCCTGCCCGCGCGCACCGGCACACGCCCGTGCCCGCAGCCTCGAGCGCGCTTGGCTCCGCAGGGCGAGGCCCAGAGCTCCGGCGATGACGGGCTGCCGTGGGATGGGGCGGCCGGGCTGGAGCCAGGAGCGTGGGTGCCCTCGGCCGCCAGCGACACGCTGCTGATCCGGGGAACAGACCGCCGGCCTTCAGTCCTCAAAAGCGACTTTTTTGTCTGTGCGCGCGTGTTGGTGGCAGTTTGTTGGGTTTTTCTGCTTGCTCTAAACGCATATGGAGGTTGCAGTACTTTTAACATCACATCATTTTGCAGATTTTAAGTGCAGCTCCCAAAACAGCCGAGTCAATAAACTAGGAAGGACAGGCAGGAGCAAGCATTTGTGCGCACCCGTCCTGGCTGCGGGGCCCCAGGGCGCAGCCACTGCAGCTTTCGCGTCCCGGTGTCCCGACGTCCCGACGTACACCAGGTGCCTCAGCTCTCCCAGAGCTCCCAAGGCAAGGAGGGGAGGGACAGCAGAAACTCGGGATGAAACGCACAGAATTTCAATAATAGCTCTAACAGTCAGAAACATATCTTTGGAATATTAGATTTATGCAGTGGGAAGGAACCATCAAAAATGTTCCATTTAAGAAATATAAAGACTTACTGAGCTAGTGAAGCACAACAGAAACACTCAGTGATAAAGGACATCACAGCCCTTTATAAACTGAACCGGTGGTTTCCCAAATTTAATATGCATGAACAGTGCATGTGAGTCCTCTTAAATCCAAGTACCAAACCCTGCCTGTTTAATAAATCTCACCAGTACTCCACTATTAGACAGGGGATTAAAACTAATCTATCAATCCCAAAACCAAGCACAGAGTGGATTAAAATGCAAAACACATGAGAGTATGAAGATGCTTAATGCTAAATAACAAACATTTCAATCACAGAAATCATTTTTATCTTCTTGTTTATGCTAAGTAGATACTATTAGGCTTAATATCTGTATTAACACAAGTGGGGGAAGAAACAGTTTTAAGGAGACCTAAATACTTGAACACTACTGTATTGCTTGCAAGCAGAAGCTCTCTTGTTGGAAGTGAGTGCACCATGGCGTTTAAAATAATTGTTTACTCTCTGAGGCCAGCTCAATGGTGCTTGACCTTTTTCTATTTTTCTAACCCAAAGCAATGCACCCATAGGGTCTTAAGAAAGACAGAACTCAAACCTGTTATTTGCATCATAATATCTGAATATCGCATTACTACCACCACTGGTGATGTCACAGATGTTACGCTTGTATCCCGATGTCAGTTCAGCTGACAGTGAACCGTGGTTTTGGGTGCTTTGGGTGTTTGTTTGTTTTATAAAGAGTAAATGAAAAAGAGCTCGCTCCACTATGGGATAAACACAGGGAGCAAAGATGAAGAGAGAAGGGTAAAACTGTGCTTGCCTACCTGAAACAGGGGAATGGCCTAACCTAATTCACCCGGTGCTTCCCACCTCACCCAGTAATTCACTTCCCCGTGGTCACTCCAAGTTCACAACAACGGGGTGACCCCCTTTGGCTGAGCTGCATGAGGTTATACGTATGTATTTCTGCCTTTGTGCATCTGCCCTGCAGAGAGAAGGACTTGAGAGCGCTACAGCCAGCTACGGAGAGAGAAGGCACTGCGTGCTACGTCACAGCTTCCAAAATCCCGCAGGGCTGAGAAATGCCAAATGCCTGCCTAAATTCGTTTGTAGCTGAGAGTATCCAGCACCTGCAGAACTGGGCCTTTGTCTTCAGTATCCAAGCAAAAACTACCCCTGAATCAATGAGTAATCATCTGATTTGATATGAAATAACATCCATCGGGGATTTGTTTGAGGTCGCCATCACACTCGTTTCACTTGTAGGCATATCAGGTTGTGAACTGATGTCTGCAGATGTGAAAGCTGGTGCATTAACCCAGTGGTATTATCACCAGCAGAATGTATAATGAGGAGAAGGCGAGCGGCTGGTTTGTGTGTGCGAGGACGGATAATGTCACACGGGTTCAGGCTATCTAGCTGGAGAGGGAAATTTGGTGACAGGAAAAAAATAAAGGCAAGCCACCCATCCCCCTCACGTCCCTAACGTCAGCTTGTGATGATGTTTGTTTGTCCGTGGGGCCTTGCTCCCGGTGTGGCAAGAGGCCACGGTGCTATTTCAGCTGAAAAATACAGTAAAGTCGCGCTGTTCTTGTTCGTATTTGCCTTGGTAGGTAAGGGTTTTTTCTGAAGTGTCATCATCCACTAGTTACTGAGATCCTTCCACAACAGTATACGTCCTTAATGGAAAGCATGAAATAAAGACAGAAGCAAACACTTTGTTCTGAGGGTTGAGGCGGTTAGCTAACAGATTTATGCTGTCCTAATCTCTTAATTTTAGCAGAAGTCACAAATTCAGGAAAAGAAAAAGGGAAGAGAGCAGCAGTTTGATAGTTTCTGCACAAATTGAAAACATTGGTATTTTATTTCACAATAAAGTGACAAACACAAAACTGCAAGCATATGCCCTCATCTCATCTCCGTGACAGTCGGGCTGTGCGAGTGCAGCTCCGTTTTTACCTGCCCTCGCTCTCCGTTTGGCCCGTATCTGTGTCGTCTACAAAGCAAAAGGACGCCGCCTACGCGTATCGACGAGCTAACGTGAGCAAGCAAGACCTCCCGATTTCACAAAGAAGGCGCGTACCCACGCGGCTCTGAGCCAAGCTTCGCTCCCCCCGAGGTGTGCTGCACCGCTCGCCTGGGTGCGGGAGCTGCCTGCAAGGGCAAGGTGGGCGCAGCCCCCGGCCCTCCCCGGCGCACCCCCAGCCTGGCCGCTGCCCCCTCACCAGCGGTCAGCATCACTGCCCGGCTGGTAGCGCTCCCAGAAGCCCAGAGTGGTTCCGTTCGGTTATTTAAAGGCATTTTCATTTTCCCCACCTAATATAACACTCAACACAAGATGTGCCACGAATGAGGTGAGAAGTCAGGATCATTACAAATAAACAGCTCACGGCTGTTAGCAAAAGCTGTACAAAATAAATTAATGACATTAGCATCAGTAATTGTGGAAGCACTCATTAAAATGCCATTTGGAGAGAGGAAACACCTTTGACAACGGTAAAATCTCTGGGAAAGAAACCAGCCCCTGGGAGCGCCGGGCTCCAGGAAGCTGCCCGTGGGCAGGAGGACCGGGAGCAAAAGGAGAAGCAGCGCAACCACCTCGGCGTGCAGAAATGGTGAACCTCTGCAGCAGCCCTGTATCAACGCGAGTTACCTAAAGCTCCCTTCAGCGTCTCCCAGCCATAAACCGGGCAGTAGCTGTTGTTACTTTGCTCTTCCCGTGACTTCCCTCAGCAGAACGCCTGCAGCCGGGAGCTACCAGATGCAACCCAAGTAACCGGAGCAGCGTGCACACGGGGCCCAGCACAGAGACCCGAACGCGCTCGGGAGAGAACCAGGGCTGCAGCGCCAGCGCGTGCACCTCTTAGTGGTCACCGCCTCTGTTCGCCTCCAGCTGCCACCTTCACGCTTCCCGCGCTTTGAGCGGAGCTGCACGAGGCCAGGCAGGCGTCCCGCAGCGGTCGAAGCCATGTTGTTTCGGGACCGGCTGCACAGCCTGCGTCTCCCGGGTAGAGCAGGTCGCTGCTCCGCAATACTGCGGCGCGGCCGCACGACCCCGGCAGCTCCCCCCGAGGACGCTCCCTGTCCCCGCACGGTGGCCCCGGAACAAAGGGGGCAAACGGGACCCGGCTCTGCTGCCGGGAGGATCGGGGAGGGTGCAAGTGTGGCGAGGTTTACAAGATTAATTCTTATCTCTCTGGGCAGTGGGTCAAGTCAGAACTGTCATTCAACTAACCCTACGGATAATCTCCCTTTATTACTTTCAATCAAACTAAGTGTCTGCAATCTGCGGTATGGTTACTAATTTATTGAAAGAAATTACTTGTAGAGCTTGATTATATAATAGACGAAATATAAAATAGGCCGGGTAAGCATCCATCGAGTTTTTACGTATCTCATCGCATAGCAAAGCTTCTTCAGCCTAGCTGCATTAGCGCTAGGCAGCTGCTCAGCGAGCGAAAATTCACAGAAAGAAGTGGACATTCTGTTTGTCCACTTCCTAATTAAAATAAGAGAAAAAGAAATGTGATTAGGGTTACACTTGGTATCAAATCTAAAAATTTGCTGTTTGCGAATATTTAATAAATGCGTTTTGTGTAAAATCAAATTTCTAGTGTATTCTTGTTAATGGAATTCTGCTGCAGCCCCTGGACAAAACAATGTAAAGCTGCCTGGATTGTGGAAATCATTCTCCTCCAGTGATGGATAATATAGCATGAGGTTTTGCTTGGTTTGATTAATTTCAGAATATTGCAGGGAAGCTGCATAATCCCTTAGATAGCACAGAAAAGAAGGAAGACATGATGAAGTAGGATAAAAGCGCGTAGTAATGAAGCACAGGCTGTTTCATATATTATAGAGAAGCTCACAAACTAATGTTATTTTGGCAAGTAGCAACCACAATAGGGGGCAACACTGGAATGCATTTTTGCTTATGCAATTATATTATATGATCTGAGCAGTTTGTTTTGGAAAGCAAAAAAAACCTGCTCAACATTTCCACAGCTCCGACTGGAGACAGAGCAGAAATAGAAGATGCACGTTCCCTTTTTTTCCTGGTCACAACGGCCGTTATTTATACAAGTACTGAATATGGAAAAGGCTCTGACAAATTTACAGCGGTGTTTGGATGGATGAGGATGACGAATGATGGATGAGGGAGGCAGAGGATTCCCTTATTAAAGCATCAAATCTTTCCCTAAATATCAGGCAGACATCTGAGCCTCAGTCGCTCTACTCACACCAAAAATTACCCGAACCACTGAAGTCAAACTTTGCTCCCCGCTAAACCCGGGAGCGTGCCCTCCGTCACACGCAGTCCATCTCCACCGCCCAACGCAGCGCTGCCTTCCCATCCCGCGCTGCCCGCCCGAGGCACGCCTCCGCCCACGGACCAGCGAACAAAGGGACGGCCGCGACCCACGGGCAGCCCACGCGAGCGGCCACGGCGGGAGCCCGGGTCTGCGTCCCGCAGCCCCCACTGGCGGCCGCCGCCGCTCAGCCGCCCNGCCGTTCCCGGGCAGGGGCTGGCAGCAGCACCGCGGCCCGGGCACAGCCGCTGCCGCCCGCCACAGCTGCCCCGGGCCAGCCGGCGGGCAGCGGCCCTGAAAGCCACCTGCCCTCGGCGGGCACCGTGCAGGCAGCGGGGTAAGGAAGCCTCGGTCCGCCTGAAAAGCTGCCGGACAAAGCCTGGGCAAACGAAGAGCAGGGGCAGTGCCCCTGGGTGCCCCACGAGCCCCGCGTGCGAGGGCAGGACAGGACGCACCGCAGTTCCCGAAGTTCACTGCAAGTGCTAAGGACGAGACAGGTCCAGCTCAGCCAGTGGGCCAGAAAAGGGCTGGGCTAGCTAACAGGCAACCGGAACGCCGTGCTTCATTCCACGATGGAAAATGAGAGCAGAAATTATTTTAATTCCAGGAAAAAAAAAAAAAAGTTAAAAGTAGTTATTAATGGTTTTTAGAAAGAGTTTTACTGCTCAGCTCCAGGCCTGTAGATGAGTCATTTCAGTTTCAAAACGTTTCATCCAAGGAAGTCTGAACTTACACCCTAACTACTACAAGAACATCAGAAAACGCTACAGGGACTTTCTACTGTTCCAAATAAAGTGAGAGCCTCAAAGCAGGCAGAGGACAGCGGGCAAACCTGATCCCTTTCACTGTATCCTCTCACCCCACCTTGGGGAGTTTCACGGGTATGGACAAAATGAGAAAGGTGTCTGCATTTAAAATGCATTTTCTACATTGCAAGAAGCCATACAGTGTGAAGATACAGATGAACAGCCCGCTGTCTGTGCGGGTGGGAACAGTCTGGTGCTCTGGGATTTTACTCATTCCCTGGTACTAACACCTACCTTATTGTGGTTGGTGCTTACTCAATCAAATTGCAAGCTATTAATTTCAACCTTTCTCTGTCTCCTTAAAACCAACCCCTTTCCCTTCCAAGTGCACATACAGACAAAAATGAAGAGCTGAGCCTGTCCCTGTTGCAACGCATGAAGGCAGTAACGTCAAGCAAAGGAAGGGCAATCCTAACGGGGACTCTCTAAGGTTCTCCAGAGAAACCAGCACAGCTTTTAGGAACCGAGAAAACAATTGGCTTCCCTCGTCACCATCATTAACGACGACTACACACGTCTGCGGAAGCTAAAACTGAGAGCAGGACGGGGAAAAAGGCATCGCGTTGAAGTCTCCCTTCCTTCATGGCTTCAGCTCACCGGTGAGCGAAAGCTGCTCTAGCTCGTCCTCCGAGCTGCCGGGGAGCTCGCAGCAGCGCAGAGCCCCAGCACTGACTGCGCGGGGACCAGGGAGGCAGCGGGACCGGCCCCGCACCAGCCAGGGGACACTGGGCAAGGGGGGCTTGGGTGCCTGGAGGCGCCGGCCCGCAGCTGGGAGCGATGAGCTCGGTGCCGGGCTGCTGCGGCCTCCGCAGGGACAGTGCCAGGAGGGATGCTCGTTTCATTCAGTCTGGGCTCGCTTTGTGGGCACGCAGGGGGTGCTCACCCCCTCCCGGGACCTCCGGGCATTCTCATCGCAGCGGTCACCACGTGGGCATCTCCCTGGCTCGCTCGGCGCGCGCTGGCACCAGCGGCATTTAGCTCTTGGAAGTGGTTGGAGAGACGGGCAGGCATCTGAGTAACCCCCCCGGCTTCCAACTGCAATGAGCAGTTACCTATTGGGGCACAACATTCTGTTCCGTGCTGCCAGCAAAATAATAAATAAATAAATAATAAAAGCCTAAGGAATTTTCATTACTGAAAATATCTCAGTATGTAACTTTACTCATGTGAGCAGCTCCTTTGAAGTCAACAAGACGACTCGCATGTGTAACTGTTTGCGGGATCAGACACTTAGTTTATCATTTTTAAGTTCTGCTTCAGTACTGAAGGATGATGAAAGTATTTCAGTGGCAGGGATTAGAGTCTGCAAGGGCCATGGAAGAAACTTTGTTAGGAAGGACCTAATGAAGAGAGGTGAAGCGACCCCAGCAGCCGAGCAGCAGGAGCGGAGGAGGCGCGGGGCGGGCGCCGGGCGGCAGCGGCCGGGATCACGCCAAGGCGAGAAGTTACCAAGATGCGATGCGAGGAAGAGCAAGGCAGAAGTATCACGGTCAGAAAAGCAAATACACTAGGCTGCTGGATAATATGGAAAAACCACGTGTAACGTATGTAAATCAAGTATTCTCAGCCACAACGTGTGCTATGACCATCCGATTTCAAAAAGAATACTGCATAATTAGGGGTGATTCAGAGCAGACCATCAAGAATGGTTAGGGATATGGAAAAATCTCTCACATGACAGGAGATGGAAAGACTTTTTTTAAACCTTAAATAGGCAATAAATAAGAGGAGACGTAATAACAGCATATAAGATAATGAATAACCTGCAGGGGGTAGATCAGCCGCTCCTGGGCTATCTCATAACACAAGTACCTGGGCATCCTCCATGAAATTAAAAGGTGATGCATTCAAAACCAATAAGGGGAATTTCTTCCACAAATGCAAATTAAACTTGGGAACTCCCTGACTCTGAACACACCGAGCAGATGAACACAGATGAAAAAATGGAGCATGCATTTATGCTAATACAAAAAAATATACAGAATTATAGTAGTCGATGATAACTTTTTTTTTAAACAAGTATTACCTCGCTCAATTTGTGATTTAATTCACTTTCTAATCATGGGGAATCCAAAAGAAAAAAGTAGTCCATGGGCAGACTGGTCCACATGGCTAGCGTGGGATTCCTTGTTCCTCTTCCTGGCGCATTTGCTGTGTTAATGCCGGACCAAGTCCTGGGTCAGGTGGAGACCAGGCTGGTGCAGTGCCCGGGACGGCACGCGCTGCCGGCAGCACACGTGCGCACACAAGAAGAATGGAGAAAAAACGAAACAAAAACACCGGCACTTTCACTCCCAGTCCCCTTTGCAGACCTGACGGCACTCTCCCCTCGACCTAAGGGAGCTATTTGGGGCTCGGTGCCGGGCGGTGCACGACACCCTGCGGCCCGGTGCCAGCAACACCCTGAGCAGCAGCGTGCTTGCACTCGTGTTTTCCCAAAGCTTTACTGCTCCTCCCGCCTCTTCCCGCATCCAAATCCCCAAAAAGCAGCCAGCTGCCTCCACCGGAGGCCAGTGCCTTGCCCACCCAGCCCCCGGTGCGTGTTCCCATCACAAGGCTCTGGCTTTGCTGCTGACAGAGGCTCGCCGGCACGGCCCCGCACTGCTCGGGCCCCATCCTGCCATCACAGGCACAGACCAGCGGCCACCAGCCAGAGCGGCAGCGTCCCAGAGCGTGCCCAGCGCCCCGGGGCAGCCTCCTGCAGCTCCCTGCGGTGCTGCCTCCCCCCTGGCACCGGGCAGCCCCGTCCCGCAGGCGTTATCCCACACTGATGAGGACGTACGAGGGCTGTTTTGCACCAACGCCCTCGCAGAACCCATTTCTGAGGATTTTCTGCCTTTTCTCCAGGTGACGGCTGATCACGTGCACCTTGCTTCCACCATCAAAGCCCCAGATGATAAATGGGGTATTTATGCACCCCCTTCCCTCCACAGCCCCATTAGCTCTCCATTACATTTCACACTTGTGCTGACTTCACCTTTGGATTTGGCTCTTGAAAACACCCCCGTGACTCCCGCTCAGCTGGCGCGACAACGCACACGCTGCAGCCAGCGCAGGTTCTGCGCTCAGAATCCCAGGAAATGGAATCCACATGAGAAAACATCCCCCTAACTGCCTTTTTATTAAAGCTTGTCGGAAAGCATTTTCTCCCTTTTCTTGTGTGGAAAATAAACCCCTGTCCATTTACAAAAATAATTGTTTTGCTCAGTTTAATCAAAAATGCAAAAAAAAAATCCGCTTTCAAAAATTAGTTGTTGTTTTTCATGTTAAAGGTCAAAGATTTTCAATCAAGACAGATTTTTAGGTGAAAAAATCCATTTTCTCATAATACCATTTTTAGCCTGGAAAAAAAAAAAAAAAAAAAAAACCTACGAGTGAAGCTTTTTTTCCCCCAGCCATCTCTTGCTCCTCAGGCTCCATAGCCATATGGGTTTCCTTCACCTCCCCAGCACACAGCACGTGACAAACGAACCTTTCCTACGACCCTACAGGCAAATTTCACCCCGCTTCGGCAGGGTTTGTTCCCAGCATCACTGCCAAGGTCGATGCCCGCTGACAAACGCACGCGGTCCCGACCCCCTGGGTAACCAAAACTGGAACCGGTATTTCTCCCTGCCCGATGCCGCAGCTCCACCTGCCCCGCGTTAAACGCCCGCCTGGCCTCGGGCTCCCGCCCCACGAGGGAACCACCGCGGCCTGGGCACCGCGGAAGCAGGGCGCTCCGTGCCGGCGGCACACGGTGGCGAGCCACGGCCCCGCCGCTGGCGGCACCAGGTGCTCCTGCGCCACGGGACTCCGCTGGAACCGGACCTGCGCGTTCCGTTGGAAGAGGAATAGCGGGCACTAACAGCAATACGGAACTTTTAAAAGTACCTCCGCGCTGAAAGTCGTTCATAGTTTCACTCTCCAGGGAAATATATAACTTATCTGCGCCTCACTAAGGGAGATAAATGTATTTTCAACTTGTCACAGTTGCATATTGCTTCTCGATACCTGTCCATACATTTTATATGCTTCGTATACCTGCAGCACGTCTGTAAAGATAAAGTACTGCCAGCAAACACACACAGCAGCAGGGAGCTGGATGATGCACGACCAAACAAAAAGATGATGGACCCGTATTCAAACGGCAGCTCGGGGGAGGTGGGGGGGTCACCTGGAGGTAGTTTTGATTTGTTTGGTTTTGCTTTTGTTGCGAGTGCTCTCAGCCCACAAAATGAACCTCTGCAAAAATAAATGTATAAGGAAAGCTAGATAAGATATAAAACGTACTTCCATCAGTTTCTTGATGGTCTGCAGTTATATTTTTGCATGGAAGTCAATAAAATTCCATGCAGTATGTGTTTTTCCGGTGGATGCAATTTTTACAAAAAAAAGCTATAAATAAATTATTAGTTGGGTAAAGCTGCATTTGCTCTTAAAGGAGAACAGGATCAAAGTAAGGCAATATGAGAGAGAAAAGGCAATAGATACGACTAGATTAGGCTGCAAACACCTTTAACTCTTCTTTTATTACTGCACCTGTTAGATTCATTTTTAATGATTTTTAACCTTATAATTTTATATTTTAAGTCTTTAATAAATCACATTTACCTCCCTTGGGTAATGCATTTTGATATCTGCTTATTTATTCACTTTGGCACCTGAATGGCTGTGGTAGAAAAATCCTTCCATAGTATATTTAACATGGCAGAGTCTAGGAAAAAGAAAGAAAAACCTCCCCGCAAATAAAACTAACCCCCTCCTATCTCACTCGTCTTAGAGCCGTCAGTGCTGCAGCAGCGGCGCTTTGGCTCCTGCTGCGCCCCTCGCCCAGGTGGGCCCCAGCCCCTCCTGCCCTCCCGCGGGGTCCAGGGCCGCGAGCCCTGCGCGATAGGCACGGGCTGCCCTGACTGCGTCACGACGTAGCCCACTGAACGCCTCTAAGTCTCGGGAGAAGCTGGCTGGGACGTGCCGTGATCCGGTCTGGCTGGACCTCACCTCTCGAGCTGTCGCTAATGCTCGCAGCCTCCACCCAAGGGACCCGCTCAGGCCGTCCTTCACCAGGGTTTATTCTCCATCCCAATCGGCCAAAGCAACAGTGAGACGAGGAGTTCAACAAAGGAATTTCCTCCCCACTCATTCTATTCTTAAAAGGCACCAGAGGCTTGTAAACGTTTGTGCAATAACGCAGTCCCGCGGAGGCACCGTCCTCGCAGCAGGCCCCAGCTCCGCAGCGAGCGCGAGGCCGGCGGGGCCGCGGGCGCAGCAGGAGCGATCCTCCCCTCGCCTGGAGCACGGCCATCTCCCACATGTGCTCAAGCAGCGCGAAACCCACCTCCAGCTCGACCTCCTCCTTGTGTTACAGGTTGAGCAGAAACAGATGTCTGGGCCGCGCGGGGCCGCTCACAGAGGCTGCTGGGCTGCCGCGGCCGAGGGTCGCTCCCCGGCAGCTCTGCGGGACGGGCCCCACGGAGGCGTATTCCCACGTTCAGCAGGGTGGCATCCCAGAAGGTGCCATCGTTGCCTCTTCCTGGGCAATGTTAGGTGCATTGGACGCACAGTCTCAAATGAATTTTGCTAGATAGAAGTGGAGCTCTTGATTAGAAGCAGATAGATGCATTTTGTCACATCAGCTAATGGCGTTCTCCAAAGGAGAGCCGCACGTACCCGCAGAATAAAAGCCTCAGGCGTGCAGAACAGCCCGCTGCGCCCTCCAGCAGCGCGGCAGCTAGCAGGCAGCCTGCACCTTCCAACGCGAGGAGGTGCAAACCCAGCGGTCGGGGCGCAGCTGCCTGGGACGGCGCTTGCCCAAGGACCCGGTGCACCGAGATCTCTCCTCGTGCCGGGGAAGGCGGCCCCGCTGCGGCTGGCCAGGTCAGCACCGAGGCACCAAGCAAACCACAAACCGGACTGGGATGCGACGAAGTGACAGAGAGGGCCAGAAACGTCGAGTCACGCTGAGGAAGGCTGGAGAAGCCCCCAAGCAGTGAGCAGAAGGGAGCAATTTTAGAGCTGTTTTTCAGATGTACAGCAATTTTCTTGTCTGCTAATAAACATGCTACGGCACACGTGCAGGCCGTGGCCACAAGACAATGGTCATTTCAGGCACGTGTGATCCTCAAGTGTCTGGAGGAAGGCACCTTCCTGGGGACGTTTGGAGGGGACACCCCAGGAGCCAGGTGTCCAACCGATGCAGCGCGCCCAGAGCTTCACCGGCCCGCACGGAGGAGGAGCTGGCTGGAGACGCAAGCGCTGACAGCAGCAGATGGCACAAGATAACAGGAGCCCGTTGGCTCCTGGCCACTATAGTCCACTTTTTTTTTTTTTTTTTAAAAAAGAAGTGGTGAGAGATTACTTGATGTCTCCTAGTCCCTTCCGCTCACATTGTCTGTGATTTCCATGATCTCCTAAAGCCGAGGAGTTCAGTCCTCACTCAAACAGCAGGTCTGCAAGACCACAGAGCGACACGCAGGGGCTGGTGCCACCCGCAAGGGCTGGGAGAGCCCCCAGGCTGCTGGGCCGGCCCAGGGACGGAGCGACGTGAGCGCGAGCTCGCAACGGCAGTCACACGTCCTGCTCTGGATACGCTCCGAGGACACAGAAAAGTAATTCACCTCAAGTATCGCGGCTTTTCTATAGACAATGCACCCAAAAAGGTTTCTAAATGTAAGAAAACAAGTATATAATTACATAATTAAGCAGATGCACTGCAATTTTTCTTTTATGTTACCCTTTATATTTTTAAAAGGCAACAGGACAGAGCTGTGCTAAAAAGCAATAAAGCACGGGTAATTTAATACCAAATTACATCCATATTGAAAAGTTTACATGAAGTTGAGAGCAGACAGAGGTCAGGTTTTCAGCAGGACTGTCTTTAATTGTGGCCATCAGTTTTAGCAATCCAGATCTCCGGATCAAAGAAAAATATAATGCGTTTCCTCAACGCTGAATAGTGAAAGCAGACAGTAAGCATGGCACTATCTTGCACCAAAAGGTCATAAAAAAGATTATCAGAGGGGGAACACGTCTTGCTGTGCAACACACACATATGCATAACATGCTGTATATTTTTAATAGTTACATTTTTCTAGCAGATTTTTCAGCAAGCAGGAACGTAAATTACAAATTTTACTACTAGTTTTCAAATGCAAAGTGTTTTTCTTGTTTCTCTAATAAATGTGCCATCTTGGTGTACATCTTTTTTAATTTTTTCTGCTGCTTTCAATCATAACTCTCAGCCCAGTGAAACAATTCCTCCCTCCTCAGGGAAGAGATGTGAGCTGAGACACTGTTTTGTCTCAAAGGGGGGGGGGGAAGAGGAAAAAAAAAAATAAATGAGGAGTAAATTATCAGCAAATCAGATAGAAACAAGTTCCCTAGATCTGCAGATCCATTGTACAAATGAAGCAATTTCATCTCTGCTTGCTCTGGGGGGGTGGGATTTTAAGTGGCCAAGGGGGACTGGAACGGGATGTTAGCAGACGAAGCATCACAACATTTGCATGCATAGACCACTCAAATCTGCACCAGGAGACTACTTGTGAGAATCCATCTTTTTTCACTTAACAAGATACAAAATATAAAACACATTTGCCTCTTATTAAGCCTCTCTTGTAAGTGGTTCCAGGTCCACCATTTTTAAAGAGGGGGAGAGGGGAGCCTGCATGCTCTCTTGGGAATTTCACTGGAGTGACTGGAGATGAGGTACAGGCTGGGAGCCTTTATTACTCCCCCCCTCACATTTTTTTCCGTCTTCTAAAAGCACAGAAGGAATAACATTTTAAATCATTAGCATTTACTTTAAGTAGCACTTTCTTCCACTAAGCTTCCCTTGCTGGCCCTCACCCTGTTAGCACTGCGCCCCGTGCTCACCGGAGGGGCTGCCCGGCGGGATCATGTTCTGGTTTCCGAAGGCAGAAGGTGCTTTTTAAAAGCTCTGCCCTCCAAACCAAGGCGGCTGTGAAAGAAACTGTAACCACATTTTTCTTTAAAGTATACTGAGAATAGTGTTCTTGTGTTTATTAACACCTAGACCTGCAAAGCACATAACCTCTTGAAGTTACTTTCCTGCTGCAGTAGCAGTTTCTGTTAAAAAAAAAAAAAAAAAAAACCACACCACTAATCTGTTTAAAAAAAAAAAAAAAGATTCTTAGCAGCCTACATTCAATTCACAGTTCTGTCACACAGTCAGTAGCATTTTCATCATTTCTATACTTGTTAAATATTAGATGCAATATTAAAATATTGAAGAGAAAAAAAGGAGGCTAGTAGCAACTGCTTGAATTGGTAAGACTGACGGCGAGATAGGCGGAGGGGAGTTCTGAAAGAAGTCACGCATTCTGCGGTTCAAGCATATTACAAAAACCAGTTATGAAATACTCCTCATTCAATGTTCAAAAAGGAAGAAAAAACAAGTTGCTCCTCTACCTGGAAACTAGGTGGTAATGAGACTTCTTCAGAAACAAAACCCAAGTGATTCCCATTGCAAAACAGGCGGTGCATCCCCTGTTGCACCTGCCCAGAAGGAAACCTGGAGCACAGGTGCTTGGGCTTGCAAACCTAGACTTCCTAAGAAAACGGACTGCATTTCTGGACCAGAGCAAGCGTTGTCTTTCGTTACCACAAAAAGAAAGAGGCAGAAGAAATTCTTTTAGAGACTAGTCAAAAGGGATGGAAGACAGAGTATCTGTCAGAGAAGAAAAAAAAATATCATCTCTGCTGCGTTTGGCACCAAAGACTTTTGGATATTTCCAATGCACCTCTCACAAAGCAGACAGTCGCCACATTTCCCCTAGATCTCCCGCAGACGCCAGTTTGCCAGCTAAAGCCTGTGTCGAACAATGCCTTTTGTGGTGTAATCAGTTCAACAGGAAAGCTCACTTCCTTGGAGCAGCCGTGCAGAAGGTTAAGTGCCAGGCCCAGGGCAGCCTGTGGCAGCTCAGGAGGCGAGCCGTGTCCCCGGCCGGAGGCACAGCCCGGTGCAGGAGGTGCGTGCCCCCGGGAGGGTTCCCCTGGGCAGCGAGAGCTGCGGCCGAGCGCACGCGGCCACCACGAGCCCCTGTGCTGCCAGCAGAGCGGCGGCTGCAGGCACGGCCTCCTCCCGCGGCGAGGTGCGAGGAGCGCGAAGCCGGCTTCTGGCCGGGGGACAGCCGGACAGCCGGGCTGCGCAGGGACGTCGCTGCCAACCCCACCTCACGGACACGCTCGGACCCCATCGCCCGCCTCACCGCCACACACGCTCTCCTCCGCCTCTGCCACCGCCGGCCCTCCTCCGCGGGTCGCCCCGGGCCGCAGCTTTGGGGCGGGATGGAAGAGCAGCCCCGCGCTGCTCTGCCCCGCAGCCCTGCTGCTCCTCCACGGGCACCGAGCGCAGCTGCCAGGGGCATGCTGATAGCTGGGCACTGAGGGAGGCCTCCCAGGTGCGCCGGGGCAGCGCCGATTTCCTTCTACAGTTACACCAGGTTGCAGGAATTAAGAAAGATGAAGGCAATTACTAAGCTGGTGGAACGTTTCACATAAAGCAGCAGTGACAGGGTTATTGCTGACTCTTAACCAAGTCTTCAGCTACGTCGTTGTTTTGTGCACAAGTAGACTCTTTTCATCCATTGAATGGGTACCAGCATTTCTGCATAGGTTTCCAAACACTGGGGTAATCTCCAGCTTCCTCCTTTCACTATCTTAATAATATCATTAAATTTTAAATACAACTTCAAAATTGGGATTTGCTACAACCATTCTGAGAAACCAGGCTAAAACAGACAAAGATAGCAACTAATGGATAAAAGCCCAACTCCAGACAGCTAGGTTTCCTCTGATTCTCTCACGTTGCCTTGTGTCACCCTAAAATGCTTCAGAACCCGCTCTCGTGACTTGTGTGCTGGCATTTCTGTGATGTTCAGGAGGCTCTGGGGCAGGAGGAAGGTTAACCTGGGCAGAAGATACAGGGCTGAGAACTTAATCCCTTTGTACCTCCGTCACCTAATCCATAAAACAGGGATAATGATACTTACTAATCTCAGGCGGCTTTAATTGATTATTTGTTAAGATCATCAAGAACCTTAGCAGGAAGACTTTAAAGACCTGCAAAGTCTGTTAATTATTTTATCATTATCATTATCATTGCTGAAAAATTGTATCACTTTCTTCCTTCTCCTTTGCCTTTTAGACCAGGAGCATCTCAAGGCACACAGCATGTGACTCTGTGAGGCCATACCCGAGCTGGAGCCGTGGGGTACAGTAACGAATACGCAGTTTTAATAGCAGACTCTTCAGGCCAAGGACTGTGTCCTTCTGTTTATCTCATCATACAAAAACACCAATGCAAACAATATGGCAGCTCTGCTGCAGCTAATGACAACAAGCAAGGAAGTGCCGCATAAAACGAGTACAGCAAGGGGGAAACAATAACGTTGCTAATAGGGGAATTTCAGCTGTACCTTTTCATCATCACATCTCGGAGCCCTCCGCAGCACAGCACGAGCTTTCCTGCATCCACTTTAACATCCAGGTAAAGAGCAACGGTGCAAAGTCAAGTGGCGGAGATCCAACCGAGTCCCCGGGTCAGTCTTAATGAGGCATTACTATAAAAAACTGTCTATCACTGTTAACACATGACAATTGCATGTTTATTAATGTCATATATATAATCATATTCAAACCATATGTTTGTCTACACATGGATTCACAGATTTTTTTTAATCACTTGACCCAAACTTCAGTGTAACTGCACCCTAGTAATTTTCATCCTTTGAGCTCAAAGGCCTGTTAAAGCACTGACCAGGAAAGTTTCCTGTCCAAGTTACAGATCGCCTGAGATGAAGAATTTACCCGCTGCTTTGGTAAACTTCAAGCGGTTAACAACTATCATTGAAGTATCCGTGCCACATTCCCCACTTGAATTTGGTGATTACAAGTTGGTCCACTTCTGTTCGCTCCAGTTTTCTCCGTGCAGACACACGCACCCTACACAGGGAAGTATTTAATGTGAACTTAACTTCTGCAAAAAAAAAAAAAATAAAAAGACCAACTTCTCTACAGTGCTTTAGGCAGCTCTTTGTGTACCACGCTTTCACACTTTTAGACCCCGAGTATGAACAACTATTGCTTGCCACCAAAGTCTATCCAGAGCAGGACTACTCTGCTGCTCTGGAGTGAAGATTTTTGCACGATTATAGCAATCCTGGGTCACACCTGAAGGATGTGCTTGGCCAATACCAGTAAGGAAAGGTATTTCAGGGCTGGTGAATTAGGAGGAAGCGTGACCTAAATGACTTCAATTCACGTTTAATCTTTTCACCTCAGGGATTCCCACTCCTCCGGGTAACGGCCAAGCGCAGGAACGTCTGGGACCTGCCGTGCCCGGTACCTCCAGTGTGCATGCGCATCGCACCACGCACGTACGAGGGCGGTCGGGAGAAGATCTCATTTTATTATGGCCTCAGGACACCGAGCTAGAATTGGTCTAACAGGAAGGGAAAAGTTATTGAGCCACAAGCTTTCTCTCAGATGGTTTTCTCTTCAGAAGTTTACTTTACCTCCCAAATTAAATTTTTTGGTAATATTCAATACTTTTTTCTGAAAAACCTTAAGTTGTAGCAGTGTGTCCACAGTTATTTATTACCTGCCTTGTGGTCTGAACAAATATGATTTTGTTATTCTATGTTGTCAATAGAAAAAGCACATATGGTTTCGGTTGACAAAATTATGATAAAATTCACTGTATCCTAAAAAATGATTGAAAAGTTTGCAGATGGTTTCTGGGCATAGTAGGGAGGGAGAGGATTGAATTTCAACAAAAGACGTGCCAAATTTTTTTCTCTTCTTACTGTTTACCCTGTTTCCACATCCCAGCTTTTTTCTTATTAGATACTAGGGTAAGCAGGTATTCAGCCCAGAAGTCATATGTTTCTCTTTAGCTTTTGGCATTCCATCACACTTTGTCATGTTCACATTATGTTGTACCCAGGTTCATTCACAGATAAACATGAAATGACATCATAAGCCTCAAGTCACAAACAGCAAAACACAGTTAATGGTAATCTAAAGAGTGACAAATTTGCACCCCAAAAAATTCATGTTTGGGGCATAGTCTGACGGCTTGAAGTCCATTTAAATTTTGTTTTTGTTTTCTTTTTTTGTTTTTTTCTTAAAAGCTAAGTTCTTCTGTTCGTCTGTTCTTCTCCTTCCCAGGGGACAAAAAGCGGGGAGAGGGCCGGGCACTGCCAGCCCGGATGAGACATTAGATTATTTCTGATAAAATTGCTAACTGCCTTTTCATCAGCTCCGCTCACACATTGAAGCTAATCCCTTCCGTGGGCTTTCCTGCAGCTGCTCACGGTGCTTGTACACGTTCTGTAAGACAAAAGACCCACGTAAGCTGTGCTGTTTGTGTTTCATCTCCAAAACATCTTTACAAAGAGATTCACCTGTCATTTGGTAACGCGCGTTTTTCGTCTCTTTCCTGTGTCTGGGGAAAGCAGTTATTTAGCTTTCTGCTTGCACCTGAGCTCCGCGGCGAGCTGGCGGGCGGGCAGCTGGGACAGCCCTCGGGGCCGGGAGCGGCAGGATGAGACCGCGGGCGCGCCGGGGGGCTTCTGAATGCTCCACGTACAGCGGGAACCAAACTGTGCTACTGAAATAACTCGTGCGTGAGCATGGGAGGAGGGTGCAACGCACGTCCTCCTGCTTTCCATTCATTTGGTAACAGACTTCAACCCATCACAGCCATTTGTCTCTCCCCCGCGGCAGCCGACGATCTGCTACATCACCACCTCCAGGAGCCGTTCGTACCTCTGTGCACGTGTGCGAGGAGGTCCACACCTACCCATGGGCTGAAGAGCAGAAACCTGGGCGGGAAGTTCTGCTCTCCCTGGCGAGGCGGGGAGGGACAGCGTCGTCCTCTCTGCCTTGGAACAAGATGCGAGCTCTGAAGTGTCCCTGCTCTTTCATTTTAGCCATACAATGATGGATAACACGAACTACTCGGCGCTTATTTAACCTGCCAGAACATTCCCACCTCTGCCACAGCTGTCAGTGCCCCTCGGCAGCTGTGTCCCGCCTGCCCGGGGCTGCCCACGGAGCAGCAAGCTGGCTGGAGAAGACTGACACTTGTTGAGGGGAGAACATCTGGAAGGTGTCATCTGAGTGTTAGTTGCTCTCCCTGCCTATGAGCTATGCCCAAACACGTCGATAAGTTTTCCAACGTGGAATTCATTTTTTATAACGGGATACATGTGGCGGTTCATGTTTCAGCAGTGGACAGAAGTGGCTCTTTTCTTCTTCAGGAAGATTTGTGACCTCTTCTCCAGGCTACTGTAGCATGATTTATTTGGGTCTCCTTTCACGGCGCACTCACAGGCCACAGCATTTCCGAATACAAGAGCCCAGGCTTTCAGCTGCGAGTTCATGAGAGCCACGCTCCGTGACCCGCACCGTCTGCCCGCTGGCCCACGAGCACAGCGCCAGGGCCGCAGGGGCACCGAGCCGCCCTGCCCCGGGTGGTCAGCGTGGTCCAGGCGCTGCTGGCCGGGGGCACCCAGCTGAGCAAGACTCCACGTGTGCAGAGCAAGCGCGCGTTTTACCCAGGTGTGCAGGGGCACCGCCAAGAAACGGGATGAGTCCGCTCTCCTGAGAACATCTGCGGACTCTTCCACCGCTAGGAACAAGCGAAAGGACAGGGAGCCTGTGGAGCAGAGGAGCAGAAATGAAGGAGGAACGTAGGGAATGATAATAAAACTCCCCCAGATCTTGTAAAAAACTTTTTGATTTAGTTTGAGAGGGAGCAGTGAGGAGCAGATGCTTTGCTCCCACGTCCCACTCGTGGTCGTTTGCCGCAGCCAGCCCCAGGAAACCGCGGCGGGACATTGGGAGCCCAGCGCGCGGCCGGGCTCTGTGCGCGGCCGGGACGCGGAGGCAGACGGGACGTGTGCCTCGTGTGGGCGGCCAGCCACAGACGCGCGGGAGCAGAAGGGCGGCTGCGCCTCCGTTCTGGAGCTGCTGCCATCTCAGCGCGGGCAGAAGCGAGCCTGGGGCACGGCGGCTCACAGCCCAGCCCGAGCACCTACGAGCTTCTGCGCGCAGCTGGGAAGCAGCCAGGGTTCGCCCAGCTGCACCCGCCGTGCCCCAAGGACGCCTGTCCTGCGGTGCCTTTAGTACGCAACTCTTGATTACAGGGAGGAAAAATTTTGCAAGACCGGTGCTGTGCAAATCCCTGAACCGATCGCAGAGCAACACGCTGCCGTACCCTTGCCTATTTCCAACAGAGACCCATTTGAATTTTATCTGAAACTACCTTCTCATCCAAGGTCTTTCAAAGCACTGATTGAAATAATCAGTTTAAATATCACAATGGCTCCAGAAAAATGCAGTAGCTGGAAGATTTTCAGCAACAACTCAAAAAACATCCTTACGCAACACCACGTATCACGTATATCTCAGAATAGCACGCGCCTGGAGAAGTACCATTCAGCGCGGTCCTGAGCATTTAACCTTTCCAGAGGGGCCCTGGGAACGCTGCCTTCTGCCTGGACAGAGAGCAACTTGCTTTTATGTCCCGTGGGAGCTGCCACCCTCCATCTGAGGCACTGAGAGGCACGATCAGCGCTCTGCATTAGCACAAATCCTTGATGCGATGCTTAAACCTATAACCCGCCAGTTCAGAGGGAAAAATTCTACCCAATAAACCTTTCTGACATGCAATAAAATAACACATTTATTTACTTGCTTGAACCTACCAATGTGCTGTTCATTTCAGTGATTGATAGAATTGGGTTATAATAAGCATACTTTATTATTGAAAAATTTAATTTAAGGTTTAAACATAAAACAAATGGTATTTTCAAATCTATTTTAATGAAGACTATCAAAACCATTCCATTGCCATAAGGGAAAAATTCTGTCTCCATATCTGTTATGTATATATGCATAAAATCTTCAGCCTACAAGTCTAAGTCGCCTGTCCTTCTATCAATCCATCATTCTGAAAATAGAATACAGAAAGCCTTATTTTTTCACTTAATTTTCATTAGATTCTTGAGGGAATTAAAATAACACAATAATGGGCAAATTCTGCCACTACAAATCCAAATGACAGCAATGAATCTACTTATGGGCGGAATTTGGCCAAAACTCCAGCTAGGAGTGCCAAATACAGAGCAGATACCAATAAAAGAATACTTAGAGCTCAACTATGTCAGGCAGGTAAATAATATACTGTAAATTCATACAAGAATATGAGTGCCTTTAATGTGCCACAGAGAGTAATGGGTTGGCCGGCGGGGCCCCGCGGCGCAGCGCCCGGTGCGTGCCGTGCCCGTGGCAAAGCGCTGCAGCACCCGCGCCACGCCGGGTGTGCCAAGGCGCCGTGCCACCGGGCAGACCCCAGCTGGCACAGACCCTGGCAGCCGCCCTCCTGCCAGCGCCTCCGAAGAGGCTCCTCCCGTGCGGGAAACGCGGCGCTGCTGGTGTGCCCCGGAAGGCGGCTGAGCGCCCAGCCAGCACCGCGCCTCGGAGGAGTCCTGCGGTACGATGCATTGCCCGCTGCTCGCGACTTTGTTCTCTGAAACAGAAACTCTTCCTACTCCGTGGCTAAGGAGCGTCTGTCCCTTTGGAGCAGCGAGAGCCAGCAGCCCCATCCACACGCCGTGCTGTAAATCAGGTTAACGACCCTTTGTTGGAGGCCAGTTGCGTTTGGCAAAGGGACGGTTGCCTCCTTCCTCGCAGGCCTTCGGTTCAGAGCAGGTGAGTGCAGCCCCTGGCAGCGCAGCCCGGAGCAGCGGCCGTCCCGCTCGCCCACCTTCATCCCGGCTGCCCTGCACGCACCTCGGCCGGGCGGTCCCTGCAGGTGCCACGCCTGAACTCACCAGGACGCCTCTGCTCTGCCCGCAGGACCGAGAGCCGCCGAGCTGCGTGTCGGCTCTGCCTCGTCCCGCGCGCGTTGTGCCAGTCACCTCTGCCCCCTTATGCACGCTCAGAAAGAGTATGTGGCGGATGTACGAAGAAGAGCACTGCAAAAAGCCTTCCCCTGGCACTTCGCAGAGACCTTCCCACAGTCAGTGTGGACGTCAGTTTTCTTATCTCTAAAAAAACAACACAAAAAGACACCGGACGTGCCAGAAGGAAAGCCCTGCTCCTGAGCCCAGTCCCCTCACCCCTCTCCCCACGGCTGGGGGGCGAAGGGCTGCGGGTGCCCGCGGCAGGGCAGGGGCGTTGGGAGCGGCCTCCAGGGGCTGGGAGATGCCTCAGCCCCTCCATGACCCGGGGCTGCCCACCTGGCCGGGGTGCACCCGCAGACACACAGACACGCAGACACATAGACACGCAGACCCACAGACACACGGACACACAGAGCCCGCCACCGCTGGCGTCAGGTCCTCACTGAGAGCAAGCAGCCGGGCACTGCCAGCTCCAAAATTGCCATCCCTGGGCAGCCGAACCCCGCGCCAGGTCACAACGTCTGCCCGCAGCTGGGGGGCTGGCTGCTGTCCTCAGCCCCCTTTTTATCCCTTGGTTTTTGGAGATAGGCAATACATTTTTTGGCTTGAATGCATTTAAAAAATAATTGGGGTCTGCCTGCTTGTTGTAATTCAGCGTGGAAGTTAAACGTTAGCCACGTGCTGAAGTTCAGGGGGATGGAAATAATAGAATTGCATTAAGGATGCTGGGAATGCTCTCATTCACATTTTCCTTAAATTTTTTAAATCACCTCAAACCATAGCAGAACATTAAAAGCACAAGGTGTTGGCTGGATTCTTGTTTGATAATTTTTAAATGATCGTCTATATTCTAATTGGGTTTGCACACTGCCCAGATAAATCAACAGATTCATTTCTGCAGCGGGTCAGACCGTGAGCGCATTTTGCCTTTTTGCGGAAAAGAAATTTATCTTTTGAAATGACTTATTCTTTCCCTGGATGTTCCTTTGATGCAGGTCTATTGTTTCAGTGTAAAGAAAATGTATTCCTTTAACAGGTTTATGCCTTCAATGGAATTTGTGTAAGTAGGTTCCACTGCACAAACACAAAAAGCCCTAATACATGCAGGCTGGGTCTACATCACGCCGTCAGATGTCAAGTTTGATGGCTGATGGTACTTACACAGATTTACACAACAAAAAGTACATTAAAAGGACGTTAAGATTGTGAGTCAAAGTCACAAAAGCATGGAAATTCACATTTCAGGATTTAAACATCCAATATTGACATGGAATGCTGAATATTAAAATGGTATCCCATTAGAGTTAAGGTACTGAATAATTTTTAATCTAGACTATTAATTTCCTGAAATTTGTTGTTCTCTCTGCCTCTTATGGCTTTCACGTTTTTAATTAAGTTTTTTTGTGTATATGTCCTCGTCTTGTAATTTCAGAGTTGCTCCTTCTGTGTCTACTATAATTACATAATATATGCAGCATGTGTGATAGCTTAATTAGAAATGTTAACCACTATATGTATTGAAATCATAAAAAGCTTCATGAAACTTTAAGAGTAAATGTTTCTACATATTTACTGAGGCTTATAAATGGTTGTTTCCAGTATTATTCTCCAATAAAAACAATTACACCCAACGCCAGCCCAACTCGGAGTAAAATTATGAATAATAATAATAATTAGTACTTACAGAATCCCTTCACCACGGTGTTACCATTTGCAGATGGAACAAACAGATTTAGGGGTTAAGTGAGTTGCCAAAGGGCTCGCTTCAAGTCAGTGTAAAAGGAAAAAAAAAAAGCCATGCTCAGAAACCAAGCGTCTCAAAGCGGGCTCAGGCAGCAATATTAAACTCTCTCTCTTTGATCATTTGACCCCCCTCCCCCATGTGTCTGGCATTATTCTTACAAAACCCTGCTAGGATCCAAACCTTTCAGATGCTGAATTGCTCTTAGGAGATGTTGGGCACTAAAATAAATGGGAATTGAAGGTGCTTAGAAACGTGCACAGCCAGAATGATGTAAAGTTAAAAACAGTAAAGTAAATTGTATTTTGAAATTTTTTTGTAACGTTAAAAAAAATGATTCCCAAGTTCACACATCTTATGCCAGGCCTTACCCTGGTGCGAATTCTGCTAGGCAATTTTATATGCCTTCAGAGTAGAACCGTGCAGCAAAACCAACAGCATGCTGTAACTTTAACTAGCAGCCTTACAGCCTCGCTGCACCAGAAGCAGGAATATGCAAGTTAAACCAGTGGATAAAAAATCCCCAACGGAATGACTATTTGCTGCTGAATGACTATTCTCAGAAGGGGCTGGGACAGCTTACGAGGAGAGGAGAGGAGCACCAGGAGAACGGCGAAGCGCAGTGAGATAAAACAGGAGCCGCTACTTTGAATACAATTTACGTTTGCTAATTCCACTTCCAGCTCCGAGAAGGGAGGCTCCATCTTACGCACCAGTGCAGCCATTTTGAGTTCACCAAGACCTCACTAGACAGCGAACGGCATTCTTCCTCAGGTAACCATAATACTGGTTCAAATGCCAATGGGTGCTACGTAATGGCGAGTGGATAGTTACGGACAATAGCAATTAAAAAAACGGGAATTTTCTTAATATCTCAAGACTACTCTGCGCTGCCAGGACCGAAGGAATCGCCGCTCTCCAGAAGTGCTTCTGTGCCCACGTCTCAGTGTTAGATCAGTACGAAGACACGCCAGAGGCGCAGGCACGTTATCTGTCCGTGCGGCAGTCCGTCCCTTCCCCTGGTGCCAAACTCGCTCCCGCCCGCAGCCGTGCCCCCGGGACCGCGAGCACGAGCCATGGAGGAGACGCCTCGGCTGGCAGCAGAGGAGCGGCACGGATGGAGACAACCCGCAGAAGTACCACGTACATCTTGGTAACAAACACAGACCGAATGCAGCAGGTGCCGGAGGCTCGCTCTACGCGCAGGGGCAGGAAAGCTGCCCCGAGATGCTGCGGCTGTCGCTTCCCGTGGGAGGAGAGGACCGGGAGCACCTGGCGAAGGCTGCAGCAGCCCGGGGCCCTCCAAACGGCAGCCAACGCTTGCCCGGGCGGTGTTACAGAGCCTGAGGAAAAGCGTGTCCAGTTACCGAGCTGCGCCCCGTGCCGGCAGCGAAGGGACGGGTCCAGGAGAACATCAGGGTCTGAGCGCGGCAGAGAGCGCCCAGGGAGCGGGTGTGCTGGGGCAACTGGGCTTCCGTGGTGGTCCCTCACGTCTGCAGACCAACAGCCTCTTAGTCGCTCCTAAAATCAAGCCTTCAGAAGCGAGGGAAGCCCATTTGTACTTCCTCGAGTTTTCCAATGGGGATTTTGGGTGGTTTAGGCTTTTTCTCCCCACCAAAAAGCAAAGAGGACACAAGTTACTAAAAGAGTTTTTTGTCTCCACATAGTCAAAATAGCACACATCTAAAATTTGGACTCGAGATAAGCCAAAATGTGAAGGAAAACATCTGAGATGTCCGTGCTCCAGCCAGACGGCCGGAACCCCTCGTCCAAGGACCCCTCGGCACCTCCAGTTCCTGCTGAGCGGAGAAGTTGGGGTTTGCGCTGAGCAAGAGGTTTCACTCCCCAGTCTGACTGAACGCAGCGCTGCTGGAGTCCGGCTTTTCAGGAGCGACGCGGTGCCACCAGGGCCGATGGCAGCGCCGGGCAGCGCTCAGCAGAGCCCCGTCATCGGCATTTCAGCAAAACACTAACAGCAATAACTTTGAAAAGCTTTTTTTCAGCGAACTGTTACCAAAGGAAAACCGGGCGCCATTCTGCCCTGCCCCTGCAGCCCCCGCTCGCGTCCCCACTGCCGCCGTCCGCAGCCCAGCAGGCACCGCGTCCAGCCTGCCACATGGCTTCCGAGGGCACTTTATGCTTTCCAGGTGTCCTGCACTGGCTTATTTATGGTCTCACTTTCTTCCTCAGTGTGAGAAATCCTAGCTTTTAGCCAGCTGTAAAGGATTGGTAAGAAGCATTTGTAAGGGAAAAAAAATTAGCAAGGCTTTTTTCTTACCAACCTTTGCCCACCTTATTAGGCAGAGAATTTTCCAGTGTACTTAAATAAGCCCCGCAGCACCCTCGCGTTTGACCTGCGAGCAGCGTTCAGCACGTTATTACAAAAACCAGCTGAAACATGGTCACATCTGATAAACCTGGGCTTGCCTGAGCCTTTCCAAGGAAAAACTTCCCATGAGGGAAAAAAAAAAAAAAAAAAAAACAGTGAATTTCTGTTCTCATGGGCTTTGGCAAAATTGCAGCGACCCGGCCGAAAAAGCCCAGAAGCAGCCGGTTCCCACCAGCCCCAATCCAGTCGCCTGCTGCCCAGCCCTGCGCTGCTGCGGGCGGAGACGTCCGGGTGATGCCCACCCTGCGCCGCGCTGCGGGATGGCCAAAGCCCCATCCGAAACGATGGCGAGCAGCTGCTGCTTCTGCAGCAGAGATCCCAGCCCTCCAGCTGGATGCATCTGGCTTTTTAGGAACACTGCGGTGCCACCGGGGCCGATGGCACCGTCGGGCATTGCTCAGCAGAGCAGGATGCGGCCCCCAGGGTCGTCCTCACCACAGAGCCCCGGTACCGGGCGCTGGGCCGTCAGAATGTGCCCACAGCTCGGTTTTGAAACAGAAGCATGAAGGCCCTGGAAAAGTTGTTGCTTGAAAGAAGATGAATCTTGGGTTTATCAAAATGAAGTGTCAGCTACCTTCATGCATATGCTGGGGAGACTCTGCCCTGCGTGGTTAATGGCAGGTTGTTCCTTTTCTTATGCTGTCAACTATTGTTACTGATTGTTAATAGCATTAATATTTCCATCACTTAATTTATTTTATTAATCCCATTCAGGTTTACCATTACCAGCATATGAACTGTAAATAGCAATAATAATGCCATCAAGGTTAATATCGCTGATGCTGAAGGGTATTATGTAAAACACCGCCTGTGAGCGGCAGCGAGACGGGCGCCTATAAAACCTCGCGTGAGATAGTGGGGGGGGTTAAACAAAGGTCTCGCGCAGATTTACGGAATTGCGTTATCTGGTGGAAGAGGTGAAGATTTAATACCAAAAGCCTCCTTTAAATTTCCCGTAATGTTCCTTTCTATCCCCCGACTGTAAAAATATAGCCGAAGAACATTCTTAAGGAACAGCGTTTTTATCTTAAATTATTAAAAGTCTAATAGTGGCTTCAGTTTTCTTCTAAAAGCACAGGCACTGGAAATAGGCGATTTGTCAACTTTTAAATCACAATACGCAGGCGTTAGGATGATTACAAACAGCGGAAGGAAAAGGTCTGCCTAAGAGTACAGGGCAAGCAAAATCCCTGCTGGTCGGCTCGGAAATGCCGGGGCTGGGGAGGGAGAGGGGCCCGATCTGGGGCTGGTCCTCGCCCCGCCAGGTGTGCGCCGGCGATGGCGTGGTGCCCGCCCGGGTGCCCCGCGCAGCCGGGTCTCTGTGCGTGCACCGTGGCCGCGGGGAGCAGCGGTACCCAGCGGCGAGCACGCCGGCGTAACTCTTCCCTCGGAAATAAAGATAAAGCTGCTAGCTGAAAGTTACCCACAATTAAAAGGCCAAATGATCTCTGCACAGACGAGCCTTCGTGCCGGTGGAAGACGCACGGCGGCCGAGGGGACGCCGCGCCCGGCGCCGTGACGGGCACGAGGCACGGGGAGCCCACGGGCTGGGACGGGGACACCAGAGGGAGACGCGCGGGGACGTCCCTGCCGCCCACTCTGCAGCCCGAGAGAGATGTTGGCAAATGCTGCTTTGGAAAAAAGGGGGGGGAAGATTCAGAAGAAAAATGTAAATCCTATAGAAATTCCAGGAGAATACAGAAGCCGCCAGTAAAGAGGCCACCGAATAGAGCAGTTTAGGGAAATCTGGGGAAAGGCTCCATTTGCACCTCTGGGATGGATTTCTGAAGGCTACAGAACACGTCAGCTTCCTGCGCTTGGACAGGGTGATTTAGTATTCACACCACTTTATTTGGGAGGAATTTGTAAAAGAGTTTGAGCTATAAAATACCTTTCTGCTCATTTTTCATTGATGCTGCTGCAGCAATTGCAGAAGTCTGCCAGGGCACGGAATTAAAGGGAACGTTTTCATGGAGGAAGGCTTCGTCCTGCGGTAGGAAGTGGCCCGTCGGCACAGACCCTCCTTTCTTTGTTACATCTGCCTTGCCTTCCTCTAAGAATTAAATTAGATATACAAGGGAAAAAAAGAGAGAGAAGGAGAGGGGGAGAGAGGGAGGGCAAGAAAGGGAGGGAGAGAGAGAAGAAAAAAAAGGCTCAGGCAGGAATATATTTCCTATGTCTGGATAAGGGGAAGGATTCGAGGTAATTGCTTGCTTTTCTCATTGTTCTCAGCTGCCAAGCAGAGATTCATAGAGTGTCTGCAAAGATCTCTCTCTTTTTTCTTTTCCTTCTAATTCTTCACTCCCCCCTCCAAACCATCGCAGACCCCCGGCCCCGATCCCTCCCCTTCCCGGTGCTTATTCCACCCTAGGAAAAAAAAAGTAATTTGTCTGTTTTATTTATGATGCAATGAAGGTATGCTGAACGCATCGGGATAACCTGACACTGGTCAAACTATCTGTCAGCAAAGAAGAACTGCCTTCATACTCCAACGAGTGCATAATTTAACCATTTCTCCACCACAGGGCAGCGCAAGACCATTCATTTGCAACGAGAGCTTTTGTCACTGCTCCTTTCACAATAAAAATCAGTTCTGTTGCACCCCGGCAAAAACTGGAATTTGACGTGTTTTCAATCAGCCCTTTATCTTCTCATTTGCACTAGTCATATACAGATTGTCTGCATGTAATAAAACTTCTACTTGGAAAAATATAAAATGATTTGAGATATTCATATGAAAGCCAGGTCCCAAAACAAGATGGAACACACAAATCTGCCAGCTATGAAACCAATTCAGGATGGATTTAGGACCCAGGTAGATCCAGACAATTGGATGCTGAGTCTGGTGAAGAAATAGTAATGCCTCGGGTCTGAACGAGGCGCGTATAATCCTATCCTCCTGATGCACGGGGAGGCGATGGCTTCGGCGCGGAGAGCAAACGCAGCCCATCCAGCGAGCAGGGTACGACGAGAATTGAAGGAGCAGAAAGTGAGCAAGAAAACAATAGCAAAAATATTTGGAATGTAAAGTAAGAATTAAAAGAATATATAAAAAAAATTAATTGCATCAGGGCTTTTTTGAAAAAAAAACAAAAAAAACAAGAAAACACAACCTATTCGAGCCCTGTTGAAATCAGAAGGAGCAAACAAGGGAAAGGCTGTACTGGTTACGTTCCACCATTTTAACCCAGTCGCAACATCCTTCCTCGCTGCCGACACTGCGCCGGCAAAGCCGTGGCCGCGGACGCCCTCCTGCCGCACGGCGCTGCCCGCTGCCCGCCCGCGGCACCGCTCGTCGGCCAAGGGGAGCGAGCACGGCCGGCCTGAGCAGCTCCGGCTCCCGCGTCCCCTGCGGCCCTGCCATTTGCTGCTCTAATTCCTGATCTGAGACAGGAAAGGACACGCTGAGCTTGAACAATTCCATTTTTTATTTCACCATAAAAAACAATGCTCAGGATTAGGCCCCGAACTGTGAGCTCTCGCGCCACGAAGCCCTGCTGGGCAAGATTTCCTGAATAAGTAGGATTTGAGCACACTGAAAATATTCTGATGTTTAATAAATGACAGAACAAAATATGGAAAAAAGATTTTGAAATATAATGCAATGCATGCAACAGGGATCAGAAAAGGAACTCCAGGAAATAAGGGGCTTGATGAATAGGTTCTGCTTATGATCCTATTTATTTCTGATGCACACCAGCGTTTGCCTTTGCACCGTAAGAAAGCAGGAGAAGATTTTATGAATGGGGATATCTACAGCAAGAGGCCCGCACCCCGGCAGGGAGCTGACAGGCAGGGCCAGGGCAGAGCCACCAGGCTGTCCCCAGGCGCGCCAAGGGACGGCCGCCACCGCGGCCACCCTCACCCCGGGACAAGGACAGCGGGGCCGAGCCGGCACCCCGGCTCCTGGTGCTGTCCTGCTCCTGTCCATCCTTCTTGGCAGGAGGGATCACACAATTAAAACCTGGGTTATTCTGCATTCCCAGACAATTTGCTGAGAAACGGGCATTTAGAATTGACGTAAATTTTTCATTGAGAGATTATTTAGGAGTCAGTGCTTGTAGTTATATCGCCTTCTTACCTATAACTACATACATATAAAGCACACGTTAAGATAAAAACGAATATATTTGGCAAAACATAGAAATAAAGATATATTTTGGATAGAGGAAATCAATTTATAAAAGAATAGATTCTGTAGTAGGTATGCCTAAAAAGACACATAATGCTGTTTGTCCTGTCATTCTGGAAGTCCTACTTCTGCACAAAGATGATGAATGTTCCTACGTTTTTCACACAAAGATTGCTCTGTAATAATCAGACTATTTAGGAACAGTCCACTCTCCTTTCTTGTTCCCCTTTATTTTTTCACTGCTGAATGAAGAAATAACATGAAATTACAAGGACCAGCCAACCTCTTTTTAATTCACAACCATTTTAAAATAGGAAAATACAAACATACGTAAATCCAGCGAGCCTTAATTTTATTGTAAAATTGCAACTAAAATTTAAATTAGTGAAAACAATTTAAATTTCTTAAGAAAAAGCCACAACAAGATTGAAATATTCTGTGTCTGTTTTTAACTTGAACCAAATTTGAAGGCTGTTATAAACCTGAAAACAGGATGTTAATACCTGAAACACTTGCATTAATTTAAACAGAAGAGCCCAAATAACATCATTATAATTCTGAACAGGTTGTTTTATCTCCTCAAATCCAGAGTTAAAACCTGCTAAAATAAAATTACAAGAGCCTTTTGAACAGACAAGCTCCTTCAAAAGAAACTGTACAGTTTTGAAACCTGATTTGTGTTCCAGATTTGGAAGTGTTCATAATTTGTATTTGTGAAACAAGCCGGATTATTACAGCAGGGGAGATCCTATCAGTTTACAGCCTGCCTGAATTTCACACGGAAATCTGACAACACTCCTCCATGATCCCCTCTTTAAGTAATTGCTCTGCCATTTTGTTCTCGCTTCTTTTGCACCTGACTCAGCCTCAGAGAGCCCAAACCGCACATTTTAAAATAAATCTGGATGTCCCAAAACAAAATCTGCTGCTAACAACATTTGTATCATCCCTCTTCGTCAGAAAGCAAAGACGCATTTATGCTGACGTAAGGGAATTCGCTGCAAAGCAGTTACATTTTACTTTAGTAAGTGACCTAAAGCAAATGAAAACCCTACTTTGTAAGATAAAAGAATCGCTGCTGCCATTCTGAAACGCTCAGATTTTAGAAGAAAAGCAGAAAATATTTTCAGAGAAAAGCAAACAAAAAGGGAAAGAAAGAATAAAGCAGGTCGCAAAAGGAAACTTGAGGAATAAATTCGCAACTCTCGTTAGCACTGCGGAGGTGATGTGGGCCGCAGCCGCTGCGGTACCCGGCGCGGCGTTTCTGCGAGCCGGCGCTGCTGCCCGCGGGGTTTGGTTCCGCGGCCCTTCGGTGCGGTGGGGTCGGACGACGGGACGGGAGCCCTGCGGGGACCGCGCGGCAGCCGCGGGGCGCTTCGGGGCCGTCCATGGGGCACGGGGCGGCACGGGGGG